>PVIC010012367.1:0-39815 GCA_004025085.1 Thryonomys swinderianus | reverse complement strand
AGAAAGAAAGAAAGAAGGAAAGAGAGAGAGAAAGGGAGGGAGGGAGAGAGGGAGAGAGAAAAGGAGAAAGGGAGAAAGAGAAGAGAAAAAGGGAGGAAGGGAAAGAGCTAAAGATTAAACTGACTACAAATAATTTTTAAATAATAATTTAAATGCTGTAATTGCTTTACTTTTGCTTGTTTTGAATGATTTTTTAAAATGCAATTAATTGTTATTGTATATATCAATCCCTAATTTGTGTATGATGATGGTATCATTTTTAGAAGTAAATAAATTACACTAAAAGTTTCCCAGAAGTAAAGGTATAAAATGAAATATTAATAATTTTAAATTGAATTTTAATGTAACCATTCTTTTACTCAGCCTCCACTGAATAAAAAATAAGCCGTTTACTTCTTTTTATGTATACAGTACAAATATGTATAGAATACACAAACATGTATGCAATATACTGTGGCATTAAAATTCTTAAGAGTGATGACTAGGAAGAAAGACATTCAAACTGCCACTTTTAGGGGCAACGGTAGAAAAGAGCTGAGCAACAGACCTCTCTATCCATAGCCTTGACCAGTGAGTATAGAAAACCCATTACCTACACAAACACACACAGACACATACACACCCTATAATGCCAATAACTTGACTACCTGTTAGAACATTGTCATTTGATTTCCTGAGTGAGGGGGTTTTTCTCTAATTCTCTATTTTAGAAAAATAACTTCTCTCACATCCCTTACCTAGCAGATATACCAGGCCCAACACAGAACTTCTGACAGCTAAGTCAGGTTTGGTCCAACACCCAAAGCACCCCCCCTCCTCCCGGCTCGCACTACACCATTACTTGAGACATGTGTGCGCTGGATCTGTGCCACTTTTGCCTCTTTGGCTTCCTGGAGTTTACTCCACAGGGCATCCAACTGCTGTGTGTTCAGTTTGTTTTGATTCTCATCACGTTTCTTCAGCAGCTTTTTTAAAATCTCCAAGCAAATTCCTTGAAGTCTTCAAATAAATCACAGAGCATTAAGGAAACAAGGTATCTCACACGGGGCATTCCAGAGAGCGAGGGAACAGCTGTCCCAGACAGGCCTGTCTATGTGGGCACCGTGTTCACTTACTGTGAGAAATCCGTGCCGACGGAAAGGGGAAGCTAACTGAAGGAGTGAGGGGAGCAACTCCGCTGGCATCTCCGCACAACAGGACTATCAGGGCGCAGTGGGGAAGGGCAGGAACCGTGGGCAAGCCGGCCTCGCGCGGGACGCGGAACAGCGGCACACAGCTATGCACCGCGCAGGACACCGGTAACGCATAGCTGCCTACTGGCTTGTGTACTCACTGCACTATGCTGTATTGATATTTTAAGATGTATTTCTATTTATTTACAATATTTTTTTGCTATAAAACAGTATGGCAGCAGCAAGCGGATACACCTCGTATTTACTATTTCTCTTGAGTGCATAAGGGACCACATAGATGCCTGAGCCACCATCTGAGTCTGCGGCGCTGCACTCCGTGACATCACACGGGGATGGCGTCCCCTGACCGCCGGTTTCCAGAACGGGTCCCTGCTGCTAGGCTTCACTGTCAAGTTCATCGCTTTTGCTCCCCTTCTTCAATTGCAAATGGAGATAATAGCAGCAGCATCATGAAGTTGTGAGCAGGTGCTAAAACAGTCGGTCTCACACTGAGCGTGGGCCACAGCATCCGGAGGGTTTGGCGTGACATGGGTTTGGCTGTGCCCACCCTGACCCGGGAGGGCCGGGCAGGCGGGGGAACCTACATTTGTAACAGGTTCCCAGGCAAGGCGGGCTGGCTGGTCTGTGCACCGCGTCTGAAGAACCCCCATCTTAGAAACTGGCACACGGTACACCTAAGTGTGACATGCCCAGACCATCTCCTCTTCTTCTGCCTGCAACACGTCTACACTCGCCCCTCAACACCCACCTTCGCCACTCAGGACGGATGATCTCCTCAGGTGGCATAGCCCGCCCCTGAGGTGCTGCCACGAAGGGTTGCTGGTCAGCCTCGGGCACATCCCACAGGCTGCCCCTGGGGACGCAGGGGCTCTGCTGGGGCCCAAGCCTCCCAACCTGTTTTCTCATCACATAGCACAGAGCCCCAGTACATAGAGGGATTCAAAGCAGATTTATTAAAACTATCCTCACCTTTCTTAGGTGATGGCTTCCCTCTAGCCAGACAGATTTTTAATATTTTTAACGCCTTCTGACAAGATTTGTTCCTCTGCAAAGTATAGCAATAAATTTAAAAATCTGAAAACAAGAGTTTTCAGGGCTGGGCATGGTGGCACACACTTGTAACCCCAGCACTCAGGAGGCTGAGGCAGGAGGATCACCATAAGTTCAAGGCTAGCCTTAACTGCATAGTAAGATCCTGTCTCAAAAAAAAAAATTTTTTTTTTAAAGGGATCAAGAAAGAAAAGAGGATTGGACAGCTTGATATTTACATGGTGTGACATGGAGTGCTGCGCCCACCTTATTTCCTATTAAATTGCAATCTTTCACCAAAACATGATATAGATTCAGGCTTAATCAGAAAGTGTCCCAAGAAAACATGAACAAATTTTGGGTCCAGTACTAAGCTGCACCACTGACTCATGTGTCAGGGACCTCGGTACCATCGCTCTGAGCAGTGAGGTGGCTCAGCGCACCCTAGGACAAAGGACAAACTCAACGCTTGCTGGTTAGGGAGCTGGCTGTTGGGATTCTGGGAATTTTTCATCATTTCTATGCATCAGCAACAACCTCATTACCTAAAATGTATCAGTTAAGATGGCTGAAATCTGACATGGTAGTGGCTTGGCATATTGGTATGTGTACATTGTCATATAAACCCATCTCTTAGCTCCTTTACCCTTAGCTCTACTGATGGAAGCTGGGTGTCCTGACTGAGGACACTCGGTGCCACAGAACAAGGGGCAGGACTAGCTAGGAGGCTGGTAAAGAGAACGTACTTTTCAATCTCCTGCTCTCTGAAGGCCCACTCTTTGCTCTCCATTGCGACCATCATCTTCCTCCTCTTCTCATACTGGGAGGCGTCACTCAGAGGGGGGAGAGTGGCTTCCCAGGCGCGCTTCTCCCGGGCTCGTTCTATCATCTCCACCTCAGCCAGTCCTGCCGGGAGTCCTCGACCTGGAGGATAAAATGTCACGCCTTAGGGACAAGTGGACAACCCCTGGAACCCCTCAGTCCTATCTGCTTCCCTAACTGTAAGGCCATGACAGGACCCAGTGACTTTAGGAAGCATCCTGTAGACGCGTCCCACACTTACACTGTGTGTATCCTTCACTTCCTCTTGTTGGTATCTGGCCCGTCAGACCTCAGCTGCATGTCAGATACCAGAATGGATCGAAGGAATATCTGTGAACTGGACAGTCAGACCTTGGAACGTCCCATTCTGGACAAATCTGTATTCTGAGATGCAAAGACTAGAAAAGTTGAGGGGTGTGGGGGATTTATTGGACAAAGGTAAAAAGTAGATGTGTTTCAAATGAAGAGAATGAAGGAATAATCATTAGCTGACAATTCATTGCACTGTATTCTGTCCCCCACAATGAATGTTCAATTTAGAGGTGCCCTCACTTCCAACTTGGAGTTCACAGACATAATGGCCCCCAGGTTAGGCAGGTAGCTGGACCACTAGCTTCATCTCCTTCCCAGTTTTCAGATGCTGCCTGAGGCCTGGTGGCTTACATCTCTGAGCAAGCCTGGGATCTAGCACACCTCTGCGGACCACGCCGTTCAAGACGCCTTGACTTACTACGCCATCTCCATGGGACCGAAAGTCAGTAAAGGAAATGGGACCAGAACAAGCTTTCCATCTCATCACTGAACCGCAGAAAAACACTCTTTATTTTCATTTAAAAATAATTATACAGGAGAATACAAAGAAGCTATATTTCTACTACAGATAATAAGCTACTTCAAAAATTTTTGCACTATTTGTCTCAAATCTTTTGCTATGTTTATATTTCTAAAAAATCATATATGATTCACTATCTCTTGTTTTTAAAGTTGAACATCATTTAAAAAAGCTAAAGTTTTCCTATAGTCTACACCCTCCTTTTGAGCACCATCCAAGAAGTGATATTCTATCGATTCATATACAGGCCAAATCATATATACGTATGTATGTATATGTATCATTTTATATATACATACATATGATTTTGTGAATTTGGGGTTTTTTTAGTAATTAAACATCTGAAAATAAAATCACAAATACTCAGATTTAATAATTGCAAATACATTTTTGTCACGTACATTTTACTTTCTTAGGAAAGAAACTAAAATGTTAAAAAAAAAAAAAAAAAAAGGCCAGGGCATTCAGGAGGCTCAGAAAGTAGGATTGTTGGGAGTTGGGGCCAGCCTGGGCAACACAGTGAATTCAAGGCCATCCTGAACTACATAATGTAATCCTGTCTCAAAGATATGGATGAACAAAAATAATAAAGTTTATTCCTTTTAACCTTCTTGAGTCCTACTGCCTTCTTCCCTCTCCAAAAGTAAACACAAAAAATGGAATTTAGGACTCTTCTTTCAATCTTAATATTCTATATACAAATTTATTTACAATTTATAATAATAAAAGGGAGCCAGGCGTTGTGGCTCACGCCTGTAATCCCAGCACTCGGGAGGCAGAGGCAGGAGGATTGCCTCGAGGTTGGCCTGGGCTACACAGTGAGCTCAGAGCTAGCCTGAACTACAAAGCGAGACCCTGTCTCAAAAAACAACAACAACAACAAAAAATAATAATAAAAGGGAGCATTTCCTAAACACTTATGCCAAGCACTGATCAAATTTACTTAACTCTTCCATACATTGGTGTCATATAAATACAATTATTACTATTTTACAAATGAAAAGGTGGTGTAACTTGTGCAGAATCTCAGCTGGTGAGAGATGGAAATCAGGGTCTGAATATGTCAGCTCAAGCTCTGGCCTAATGTGCTACAGTGAACTCCTCTGAAAAAAAAAAAAGTGAACCAGAAACCAGATTCAGTTCACATGTGGGACATAAATGAACCGTATAAGAACAAAAGACAGTATTATTTTTATTACTATGTATAAGCATAATATGGTACTAGCCATACCACTGTGAGAGTTGCCTTTTTTACTCAGCTCTGATTGCGGCAGCTGAAGACACTGACCTAGAGACCTGGGACTTCATTACACTTTCAGCTCTCTTCTTAGATGGGTCAGTGAGGAGTTTCTCACTACACACAGCATCGCAGCAAACATCCCCTTGCTGTCTGGCTGCGCCCATATGTGAGTTTCTCTAGGATTCTTAGATGAGGAAGTGCTAGAGTCTGGCAGCTAGAGCACAAAGTCTGATCGTTGTGAGTTCTGGATCCTGCCAAGTGTGCGCTCAGGAAGTATATTTTTGCTCATGCCTTCTGCAAGGCCCCAGTGGTTCCTTCCCCGGTCTGTGCTTCCTAACTTCCTCCCACGTTGCTTCTGCCTAATCTTAATTGCTTCTGAAGTCCTTACAGATATTTAATACTTCCTGGATTACATGTAACTTTCACTGAAGATGGAGTTCGTGAGTTTTGTTGTTCTTGTGGTTTCTGTATAATTTGGGGAAAGAAAAAAGATGCTAATTTATACAGGAATAGTAACATCAGGAGCGGCACTTTAGATGCATTTTCTTGAAAGCATTGTTTATTTAGGGAAGAAATCATATCTATTCAACCAAGAGTTTCCCATTCATAAACATGGTGCATCTGTTTTGATTAAATCATAATAAAGAACAATGATTTTTTTCTATAAGGGCCTTGTATAAGTATTTATTAAATGATTTCCTATTGCTTCTCGGCCTTTTGGCTAAGATCAAGTGTAAATGATTTCCTAAGTATATTGATACTTATCAATATCAACCATGTTACCTTTTCAATAATTTTGCTAATTAGATATTATGTAGGAAAGTTACTAACTTTTGTATGTCAATTCATAATCAGCTACCTTGTGGAACTCTCTGTAAAGTTCTGATCATTTTCTACACAAGCACACTGGCTGCAAATAAAGATAGTCTTACTGCTCCTTTCTGATCTTCAGAATTCACATTTTTCTCTCACCTTAAGGTATTTGGTGGCTTTCTCACCAAGCACGCTGTTGACAAATGGGGCACAGTGTTTAAGGACAGTCTACTCAGTGCTCATGTGTGGTGTCCTGGCCAGCCCATCCATGCCTGCTGCCTGCCATGCACACCTCCTTGTCATTCTCACCAGGAAGCACACCACACACACTTCCTAATGTCCTCAGTGGAGAGGGATCACAGCTCAGCACAATGCATGTGGCCAGCATCTGCTCTCTACTGCTAACTACAGCCATGAATAGTGGAGCTTTGTCTTTCTGTACTTTAAGGCTCAGGCACCTAGAGTTTGACCTGTGGTTTTACATTTACTGAAGGTCACTGTAGATATTCTATATCATGTTTCTAAGTTTCCTTCTGCTCCTGCTTTATTTAGAGTTTACACCACGAATGGATATCGAATATCATCAAATACCTTTTCTGTATCTGTGAAGCATTTTTCTATACTTTTTAATAAAATGGTAAGTTACATTAGTTGGTTCTGACATTGTAACAAACTTGAATGTCCCTAGTTAACCAACATGGTTATGTCATCCTTTCAAAGTAGAGCAAAATTTGATTACTGTATCTTATTTAAAATTTTTGGATATTTCTTCATATGTAAGACTGTTCTATAATTTTCTTGTTTAGTACTGCCCTTATATAGTTTTTAAATCAAACCATACTAGCTGCATAAACTGAATAAATTAACTTATTTTTTTCTCACTTATCTGAAAGAATTTGCCAAAAACAGAGTTCATATGTTTCTTGAAGGAGAGGTAAATATCATAAAAACTATTTAGGCCTGGTTGGTACTCTCAAAAAGATTTTCTTTCTTTCTACCAAATTATCTTTATAGTTGTTTTTCTATTCTTGAAACCAACTTGGTAATTTATATTTTCTTTAAAAGTTGTATAATTTATCTATGTTTTTATATATAGGGCAAAAGATATTTATAGCACTTTCTTCTATTTCTTACATTGTTTACTCTGTATCTCTCTTTCAAACCTAGTATTTTTATTTACAACTTCCTTTTCTCTTTTTAGTTTTTTGAGACAGAGTCTTGCTTTGCAGTTCAGGCTGGCCCTGAGCTCACTCTGTAGCCCAGGAAAGCCTTGAACTCAGCAATCCTCCTGCCTCTGCCTCCCAAGTGCTGGGATCACAGGCATGAACTACCATGCCTGGCCACAACTTCCTTGACACTGCCTTTCTACAAAAGGCTTGCTATATTACAGATCTTTATTTTAAAATGAATTTTACAGTCCTAATAGCCCATTTCTTTTGTCTTTTCAAGTTTTATATTATTAATCTCTGCTTTTACATTTTTTTAATTTAACATGTGAGGATTAAAAAATAGAAAGAACTTGCAACAGCTCTTAGCACATAGTAAACCCTCCATTTTTATGGTTAATAGCATCTTTTTAAACTATGTCATCCCTCACCTTTATGTAAACTTGTTATTAATGCATACAGAAAGGTACAAAAATGAGTGTCCCACAGAGCCTTCACCTGGATGGAGGATCGCAACATAAGCAGAGCCTCACAGGGCCCACTGGACCCCTTCCCAGTCCATTGCTCCCAGCGGACCCACCTTTTTCATGCTTAACAAATTAATTCAGTTCTGACTGGTTTTGAGTTTCATGTATGTGGGAGCACAATGCAGGTACGCTTTTCTCTTTGACTTCTTTGGTTTAGCTCCACATTTTGTGAGATTCACCTAAGCAGATACACATTCCAATTTCATCATTAGACAGCTGGCAGCATGTCTATTACATATGCATCATTCATCCGTCTATGGGTTTTTGGATATTTGGGATAGTTTGGCCTTATTACACATGGTGCCACCATAAACATTTTTGTACGTGTCTTTTGGTGAACACCCATGCACATTTCTGTTAATAGAATTATGTGGGTTTTTCGGTTGGTTGTTTTGTTTTTTGAGACAGGGTCTCACTTTGTAGTTCAGGCTGGCCCTGAGCTCACTATGTAGCCCAGGCAAGCCTCAAACTCAGCAGTCCTCCTGCCTCTGCCTACCAAGTGCTGGGATTACAGGCGTGAGCCACCACGTCCGGCTATGTGTTCATTTTCTGGGCTATATAAGATATAAGCACATTATATATATATATTAATATGCTTATATATATTATATATAAGTATATATATAATATATAATATATATAAATAATATATATTATATATAAGTATATATATAAAAGTATATCTTATATAATGTATATATTTTATATATCAAGCTATAAGCACATAAGTAAATTTATTTAATCCTTATATAATCCAGTGAGACAGATATTTTTATTATGTATGAAACATATTTACTTCATCTACATTCCTTAATAGTTCATCTGCTGAAGAAAAACTGATTTGAAATTATCTTCTCACTAATACCTTAAAAATCATACTACAAAGTATCAATTTTTTTGTTGTTGCGGGTAATCTGAATTTTCTAATAGTTTTCATGCTCTTTTCTTCTTCCTTTTATTGGTGGGTATGAATTTTTTAAAGTTTAACATATTCGGTACTCAATGGAATTTTTCTTTGTGAGGTTTTAAGCCTTTCTTTAGTTTTGGGAAAACCTCAGCCATTAGCTTTACTTGGATTGCTTCCTACACCTCCCTCTACTCTTCCTTTCTGGAGTTTATAATCTTATTTCTCATAACTCTTGTTTTATCTCTGAATGTTACATTCTGTATTTCTTCATTATTTCATGTAACTGTTGACCATTTGTACATTTTCTCTTGAGAAATGTCTGGTTGGCCTCTTTGCTCATTTTTAATAGGATTTTTGTTGTTGTTATTGAGTAGTTTGAATTCTTTGTACGTTTTGGATATTCACAATTTATCCAGTGTATGCCTTGTAAATGTTTTCTCCTAAGCTGTGGCTTATCTCTTTGCTTCATAAACAAGAGTTGCCTGTATGTTCGTCATTTCCAAAAGCTGGGGAACATGCATGGTTATTAGTATGCACACCGAATGAATTACTGACTCACCCCAAGTCAGAGCAGCCAGGGTCAGGACCTCAGGGACAGTGCTCTGACATATTACATATTCTGGAGAGTATGGTTCGGTTTGAACGTCAGCGTCCCGATAATCAGTCTGAGTGCCCACGGTGGACTTTGAAGGGATGAGTGGGTACTTAGAAGAAGCAGGAGGAAAAGTATACGGTTCAGTCCTAGAAGGGGAAAATGAGTTAAAAGGTTGAAACTGGATGTGATCATTTAAAGTATTATATAATCATGTCAAAATAAATCCTTGAGCTTCACTAAGTCTATTCACCCCTTCACAGGCTAAAAGGCACAGAGCTGTGAGTCTAGTATAACCAGGACTGTGCCCCAAAATCTTGATAGAATTACATGATTATTCTCACTTTTGCCAAGGAACTGAGTGGGGAAAAGTACCAGAGTCTACTCACAAAAGTGCCTGTGTATCTGCATATCATTAGACAAGCTATAGAAGTTGGCATACACTGGATAGCACTTCCAGCCCTGTTCAGAATTAAGACATTCCCTGGTTTCTTCTGTGCATTCAATTGCACATCACATCTTAGTTATTTCCCTCCAGAAATAAAAGCAGAGAAAGTGGGGAGATTTGCAAATATTTTCTTTCTGTGAAGGAAGGAAGCAAGCAAACAGGCCAGGTTGCCACCTATCTCTGTGTAGATGACTCAAAAATTAATGCTGGGATAACTTGGTTAGCATGTAGGAAAATGACCTTGTCCCTCATGCAAAAATTAACTATACCTCATTTAAAAATATTAATGTAGGACTGGAGATGTAGACCAGTGGTTCTGGTACCTGCTTTGCAAGCACAAGGTCCATGGTTTGATCCCCAATAACCACATACAACAATACCTGAGTGGTGACTCACGCCCACCAGCGATCAGTACCACATACCACAGTGTCAGGCATGGTGGCTCATGCCTGTAATCCCAGCACTTGGGAGGCAGAAACAGGAAGATTGCTGAGTTCGAGGCTTGCCTGGGCTACATAGTGAGCTCAGGGCCAGCCTGAACTACAAAGTGAGACTCTGTCTCAAAAAAATAAAAAAAATTAATATAAAAGTTTGAACACAAAAGCACTAACAGAAGCCTAAGTTAGCTTTTGTTTATTTGTGTTTTGTTTCAGTTTGGTTTGGATGGAACCCAAGGCCTTCACACCGAGCAACAGTCTCAGCCTCACTAAGTCACTAAATGGCCTAGGCTGGATTTCCACTTGAGACCCTCCTGCCTCAGCCTCCCAGTGTCCTGGGATTAAACAGTGTGCCACCAGGCATGACCATAAGTATTTATACCATCCTCTAATACAAGTCTTTTTAAGCATGAGCATGGTTTAAAATCTACAAACAGTAAAATAATCAACAGAAGGTAATTACACTTCAAATTATCACAAACCATTTAAAAAATGTATGACAAACTTCAGAACAGGTTTCTGCAATGTGTAGGATAAAAACTTAACGCCCAATTTTCTAGCAGACTCCTTACTTCCTCCAGTCACTCCTTTTTCCTCATTCCAGTTGGTTTTTAGAGAAGACTAAAATATGAAGGAGAAAGAGCAATGACTCTTTCTCCACCTCCACGCCAAACTGGATCTGGATTTAGGCCGGGAAAACTCCACCTCTGCGGGGGCTTGGCTTGACCCCTGCTGCGTCACGTCTGTGTCACGTCTGCGTCACTCTTTGAATCACATGCTCTGGCTTGGAAGTCCTCACAGAGGCCTCGGCAGCTCCGTCCCCTCTGCTTGTACAGCCCAGGCACCAGAGTCTGCCCCAGCCGCACACACCACACTGAGTGTCTTTCTCGATTTTCCCCTCTTCCCAGAACCAGCAAATCATATTGTTATTATAAGTCCATTGCATGTTTTTAAGTATTAACTTTTTATTCTTGGTGCCAAAATGTTTAATTAGAATGCAGTCATTGAACCATGAAGAGGGTGTGGAGGAGGAGGCCAGCTCAGTAACTCAGACCTACCAGAACCGAGAGCTGGTATCACTCAAGTACATGGGTCCATTCTTTAAAAACTTCAAAGAGAGACAGAGCTGATTTAAAATGCCAAATGACATGGTTTAATCCTTGGAGAAAATCTTTTCAGCTTATGTCCCTTTACTTAGGAAGCAGGAGAGGGGAGACATGCTGTTGATCACAGTGGCCCTTAGCTGCCTAAGTGCATGACAGTGTTTAACCCTGAGGCGTCTATGACCTGGGAAGCAGTGATCCAATGAGCTGCCTTTAAAGAAGGACCTCAGGGCTCCAGAAGAGTCGCCTTATCTCCTGGTCCCCCCTTGGCTCACACAATGCATTTCTAGAACACAAATCTGTGGCTGTCCCTGGCATACTGGCACCTTTCAGAGCTGCTCCGTCTGCGGAGAAAAGGAATCTGTTCTCCATCTCACAGCTTAAAAATTCATGGAAGAATTGGATCCTAATTGGCATTTATTTTGAGGGATACAGACATTCAATAACATATGTCCTGTTCACATGGTGTTATATACAGTTAGAAATAGCAGTTTCCTTTCAATGTATGCTTGAAACCCAGCCCTAAATACATTTCTATGCACAACTTGAGACCTTTAAAAAAGGCTTCCTTTCCTCATCATTCCATGAATCCTTGAACTTTTCTCTACTATTGAAGTACAGTATCAAGTTATAATAGCACAGAAGGAGTATAGCAAAAACTAGATTTTTATTTATTTAGTTTTGTATTACCGGGGATCAAACTCAGGGCCTTGGGCTTCCAAGGAGGCATGGTACCACTTGAGCTAAATCCCCAGCCCAAAAACCAGACTTTTAAAGAAATGCTGTGCTGCCCTGAAATTAAAGACAGTCATCCCAGATCAGCCCTGGCACTGCTCCTCACTCCTTAGTGTGACAGAATCCACATTCCACTCATCGCCGTCAGTCAGTGATTACTAGATCGTAAAATTCTAGCATCCCTAAAACAGTTTGTGACTGTTTAGTTTTTCTCACAAAATGCTGAAGAACTGACATCCAGTAGAGTGTATTTCAGGGGAGGGAAGAGGGCTCTTAAAGCATTTTCCAAACTTCTTCTTAACCATGACTGCTTTGATGTGAATGTATATCCCCTTCAAAATTCATGTTGAAGCTTTGTTTCCATTCAGAGTCTTTGTGGGGAGTGATCAACCCTCATGAATACATTAGCATTTGATAAAAGATCCAAAGATAACCAGTAGGCTTCCTTTCGCCCTCCTGCCTTCTGCGAACATAACATTCAACCCTTCAGCCAGGTGAGGACACAGCAAGAAGCCCTCCCCAGACACCAAGTTCTGGGGTTCAGATACAGCACTTTCTAGCCTCCAGAATTGTGAGAAATGAGTGTTTTTTATTCTGTCACAGCAGCACAGGCTAAAACAACTTATAATAAGAAATATATGAATGTCCCATGCCTTGATAATACTCAAACTTTGGTATATTCCTGAAGGGAGAGGGGAGGTTCTTACTTACCTTCTACTGGTTTGTGGTCCACAGCTGAAAATACGAATTGAGAGAACTATCTTCTGAAAGCAAATAATAAATTGAAAGAAGAGTTTTGAAACAATAGCCACTTACTTGGTTGCTGAAAAAAGAACATTGAGTGGCATCTGTTCAACAAATGGAAGGAAAGGCCTAGGGAAAAAGAAACCATACGTGTGTGGGATCTTTGCACTGGGTGTACACTAAGCTTTCTTCTAAATTTCATATTTATTCCTTAAAATCAATGGCTTTGAGTATACTGTATATTAACACTACTCATACTTTTGGGAATATGAAGCCACTGGTGGAAGTTCTTGTTTAAAATGCAGATCCCTAGGCCTGCTCCAGACTTGGAAGGTGCAGGTTAGAGACAATGAACCTACGAAGTCTGGAGCAAGCCTAGGGATCTGCATTTTAAACACAGCATCACCCTCTCTGCAGATGGCCAACTTGCCACATTAGTCCCCAGCAACATCTCAAGTTCCCGGAGACACTTTGAAATTCCCAGTGGTTTAGTTTATAGCTTCCCCCAAAAGTTTAAAAATTGAGTATACTTCAGTTAAGAATTTAATGTGTCTCCAAAAAGTCAGCATCAAAAATTCTACCAGGGGCTGAGGATTTAGCTCAGTGGTTCCCACATCTGCCTGATAAGCACAAGGTCCCGAGTTCAATCTTTGGTACCATGTACCACAGTGCCAGTCATGGTGGTTCACGCCTGTAATCCCAGCACTCGGGAGGCAGAGGCAAGAGGACTGCTGTGAGTTTGAGCCTAATTTAGTGAGTTCAGGGCCATACTGAACTACAAGTGAGACCCTGTCTCAAAAACCTAAAAAAAAAAAAAAAAAATTCTACCAAGCGGTCATTTATAAATAATAACGTGGGCCAGAAATCTACCTTCTCAAGAAAGCTTGGGCAGATGTGTTATCAAGACTATTTTTCTAGCCCAAGTAAAAGCCACAGGAAAAAATTCTTATTTTAATTTTTGGGGGGGTATATGATGAGCACATGTGTACTAGCCACAAATGAAATAAAGTGATTTTTTCTTGATGCATTGTATTTCACACAAAACACACAAATGTCACCTGCTTGAATAGTTTTTAACAGTTTTCCCTGCACTCTGATTCGTGATGTCTCTGCTATGTGTCACTTTGATGACCTTATTTTGTTGTCGCATATACACTCTTAGCTGCAATAAGTACCTCTGAAGACAAGGTAGGCTTAAGTGGAATCCTACCTTTGCCACTTGCTAGCTTATACAGTTTCAAGGAATTACTTTCCCCCTCTGAGTTTCTGCTTTATTATCAGTAAAACAGGGATAATATATCTCTCCAAAATTTCTGCTGTGCAGAGTAGATTGCATATATGTAAAACACTTAAAATGGTGCCTGGGATACTACACACACTTGAAAATGATAGCTGTCATCATTATTACAGGGTTTTTCTCACACGATATCAGTGTTCACAGGCTCATTAGTTATTTCTTTCTACCTGTCAAAGTATTTATAGCGATTCTTTCCAGTGACATCCGGATCTTCATCCACTTCTTTGGGCATCTGAAAAGAAGTGTCAATTCTAAAACAAAGCATGAGAATGTTATTCAAGCCTCTTATTTCACATATAACTTCTACTGTGTATGCAGCGGGAGGCACACAGAGCACCTTGTGCTAACAACAAAGCCTTCTATAACACGTGTCAGCTGCCCACATCTTAGACAAGCTGTGATTGTGTCCTCCGCGCCAGGACATCAGGACTGACCATAGTAAGGGGAGGAGAGAATTGAGACATGAGTAGATTTATGAAATCCCATATACAAAAATGCCTATTTTTAACCAAAAGCACACGAGAATAACAAAGTTGCAAAAGATAATTTTTATGTCCAGACTGGAAGACATTATATATTAATTTACTAAATAGGAAGTTCTAAGTAATTAAAATGAAGATTTCAGAAGACTGTTTCTTGAAGGTGCTGAGGCTGTAAGTGTCCAAAAAATATTTTAGACACTAACAGAAAGGGGCAATAGTGTGATTCCTAAGGTGGGTCAAAGGACAACAGACATTCCTGTCATTGCTGGCAAATAACAACAAATGCAGTCATCCAAAGAGGTTGGGAAGGAGCAAGAAGGGGGAGAAAAAAATGACCAAGATGTAAAAGGTATATGTTCCAGTTCCCTAGGATGAGTGTAGGCAGCCATGTATCACAAAGCATGCTGATAAAAATAGCATTTAAAAACTAAGGCATTGTGGGCCAGAGATTTAGCTCAGTGGTTCCGGCGCCTGCCTCGCAGGCACCAAGGTCCTGAGTTCAATCCCGTAACCACATAGAATGCTGGGCGTGGTGACTCACACCCACCAGCAATCAATACCACATATCGCAATGCCAGGCATGCTGGCTCACGCCTGTAATCCCAGCACTCAAGAGGCAGAGACAGGAGGATTGCTGAGTTCGCGGCAGCTTGCCTGGGCTACATAGTGAGCTCAGGGCCAGCCTGAACTACAAAGCGAGACCCTGTCTCAAAAAAAAAAAAAAAAAAAAAAACTAAGGCATTGATGCCTATTTATCTATCTATCTATAGGTAGGCAGGTAGGTAGATAGAGGACATTAACCTTCTAGGACATCTACCAACTAGTAATGTATAACCTTTGCACTTAATCAGGGTTTCTACGAAAAAAGTGATATAGAGAGTTTGGCCTTGGTAAAACATCATAACTGTACACTTTGGAGTCATGCAGATTAAGTAAATACAATATTTAAAAAATAAAAACACATTAAAGACATAAGTGTTTTAAGGGGCTGGAGCATCTGCCACTTACAAAGCCAGCTGCCGGAGTGTTTCCTTCTGTCTCTCCGCATATCCCCTCCATTCTCGGCTGATAAAGGGGGGGACTGGATCTGACTTGCTCCAGTACAAAGAACACCTTGGATAATGTACCAGGTTACTGAACATAGTCTTAAACCTGGGCACCTTTCTCTAATGTTAGGAAAAAGAGGCGAGAAGGAAAAGCACAAAATTTTATCATCAGATGTTCCAAAGCATTTAAATTATATTACAAATCTTTTTCTTAAAAAGGCACACAACAAGGTGTATTGTATAGGAGGAGGAATTACTGGCATATGCACAGAATATCTCTAAAAAGACACCCAAGAAACTGATAACAATAACTATTTACGTGGCAGGGACTATGGCTACAATTAGCTTTCATAGTACTTGAATTCTCTCAACAAAAGCATATATAATTTCCACTGAAATAAATTACTTTATGGGTCTTTTATTCACTATTAGCTAAGTAATCCTTCTAATAGGCCACAAGATGCCTCCCCTTCCTAGAAACCATAGCAAAGTTATTCCCATGAAACCTAAAATCCAGTGGAGACATGGTGATTAGACGATCTGATTAATGCCATTAGCTGTGCTAGCTGATAGATGATTAGACGTACCAGTCTGCTTCGCAGCAGGGTGGCTTGAACATCTGCTTGTTTGTGGTCCTTCTCACTTGACACAATAAACAGTGGATCTGTAAAACAAGCAATAAAGCACCACAAGGAGTAGGACGTAGCTACTGTGAGAGTGAGAAGAATAGGAAAACCAAGTAATTTCTTAACAGGAAACCAATCAGAAAGTTTAGGAATTGTCTACAGAAGCTCACGGCCTTGTTACTTTATAGTAGGTACAAGTGAAAATCTGTTAACGAATTTCTTTCTTGCATATTCAAAGTCAATTTATGAACTGGAATGTAAGCAGAAAGCCTAGCATGTTTCAAGTACAACAGTCTAAAAATGTTTTGTTCTCCCACAAGAATAAGTCTTTCCCCGGGCTGGGCAGCCCAAGAAATATTTCAAGAGAAAAGACCTGGTACATAAATATGTATCGTGTCTGTTTCCAAGGGAATAAAACAATAAATTGTGGCACCATTTCCCATATTCAGGGCACCAGGAAGATGTAAAAGGGGTGCTTTTTTGGTAGACATAGTAAGAAAATGTCATTCTGTAATAAGAAATAAATATCAATTATCTTCAGAATTCAGCTCTTACATTTTTAAGTACTGTAAATTGGTGATGGGCCTAAATTCTCTCTCTGAAGGTCAACAGGAGAATAACATGCTATTACATATATATCTGCATAACAGATAGATCGTAGTGAAGACAGTGTCCATTAAAATCAATTTAACACTAAACTTAGAAGCAGTCTTTCTCAAGTCACCTTATCTCTGGGGACATGAGTATCCTGACCATCTAGTCTAGAGAACTTGGTGACCTTACTAGATACAATAATCCGATATTCCCACCCAAGATGAAAAGCTGCAAGTGGCTCCGGCTTTTCTTTCTTTTTTTTTTTCCACTCAGAAAATATTTATTGACTAGCTTCTATGTTCTAGATGCTTGGAATATGTACAGCAACAAGACTTTTTAAATCCCTGTCTTATGGGGCCAGGGATTTAACTCAAGTGGTACCGCACCTACCTTGGAAGCACAGGGCCTGAGTACTACCAAAACAAACAAACCCTGTCTTCATGTGAGAGAAAACAAGCAAAAATATAACAGACTAGAAATTGTACCTTAGAGGGTGCATTTAAAGAGTGGAGAAAAGGGACCTTGGGTTGCAATTATAAATGTTGGGGAGGCCACTCTCATTGAGATTGTGACAAACAAGGAGAGGAAAGGGTGAAGGAGTTAGGTATATGAACATCTGGAGGAAAAAGTAGAATAAACAGAGCAGAGTAAGTAGGGCTTTTGGGGAAGGAAAACAAAACTTAGAAAGGTGTTCATATTTGTACCACTGACCCTTCTACCTACCCAATCACAGTTCTCTGTCAGATGGAACCCTGATCCATGGCCAGCCCATCATTGGCTGGCCACTGACCAGGCTGATATCTATTTAAATATTAGCTAAGACACACAAAGACTCTTTTCTGTGCAACTGGTGGTAGGCATTAATGTTAAGAATTCACTGGAGTCCCACTCAACTCCTGAACTAGCAAGTGAAATTCATGTGCATGTAGCTTTTTGTCAGAGGGAAAGGAAACATGCAGAACGAGACCTAGAGTTGCCAAGTGAAATACAGGAGGCCTAGCTAAATACAAATTTCAAATAGGCAATTAACTATCCTTTAATGTTAAGTATGTCCCACATATTTTATGGTTGAAAAATTTTTACTAAAATATATACTTGTACTTTATCTAAAATTCAAATTTAATTGTGCATCCTTTATTTTTTATTTGTTAAATCTGGCAACTCTAACAGATCAAAGGCCAGATAGTCCCAGAAAGAAAGCAGGAGGGACGGGCACCTTCTCCGTCAGAACTTTGCTTCTTGTCCATCAGTAGATGTAAGTCTGGCTTGTTGCTGAAACAAGCCAGACTTTCATGTGACCTATCCTAAGTGGGTTTGTGTTCTTTCCAAGGACTAAGGACTGCTGCATGAAGACACTTGGAGAGAAAAGAAACAATGATTTGTTTGTCTTACTGAAGATATTTGTGTTCATTCTCAAATTACATTTGAAAACAACATGGTGATAGGCTTATGGGAGTTTATGAGGCTCAATTCATAAGATGTAAATAAGAGTGAATAATGAAAACCAGTGGCCAGAACATGTAAGCAACTTTTACACAGTTGCTATCTAGGAAATGGGCGCTCATAGATTCCAATCCAAGCTCTGGGACTCTTCAGAGTTGAAAAAAATGCTAGACTCATGGAGGAGCCAGAGATTACAGAGAGCAAATTTGAAATAAGTCATGCTCAACTGACTGCAATTATTCTAACAGTAAATTGAGTAATTCAGTTAACATTTATCACATAGCTAGTGGAATAGGCCTGAGAAGCCTACAAAAATGTGTAGAACAGAAACTTAAGGTCCAGAAGAGGGAGAAAATGAATGGGAAATCGGCATTAAAGGATCAGTGCACCTAGCTGATGAACAAAGTTTCAATAAAAAGTTTAAAGACAGGGCCGGAGGATTAGCTCAGTGGTTCCGGCGCCTGCCTCACAAGTGCAAGGTCCTGAGTTCAATCCCCGGAAACCACATACAAAGCTGGGCGTATGGAGACTCACGCCCACCAACAATCAATACCACACACCACAGTGCAGGGGTGGTGGCTCATGCCTGTAATCCCAGCACTCGGGAGGAAGAGGCAGGAGGATTGCTGAGTTCAAGGCTTGCCTGGGCTACACAGTGAGCTCAGAGCCAACCTGAACTACAAAGTGAGACCCTGTCTCAAAAAAAAAAAAAGTTTAAAGACAAAAAACCAAATTTAACAACAACAACAAAAACCTCACTAAAAACGAACCCCCAAACGAAATTTGGAGTTGCTCGGGAATTTTTAACTGGAATTTTATTAACTGGCATTTTATTAAGTTTGAACTTGGAAATGTTTAATGTCCAAATCTGCAACTCATTCCATTCTGTTCTGGGTCTTAAGAACACCTTGTCTAGACTCCGGGAACCCAGCTCAGGGCTGAGCAGATTTCTCACGAGAAGGTAATGGCAGGGAGGCGGCCACGATGCTCCAAGACGCTGAGCACCGGGCTCGGGGCGCCAGGCCGCGCGGCCACCCGCGGGGCTCGAGCCGCCTGCCCCCAACAACTACCCGGCAGAGGCCGATCGGTTCGCCCTGCCTGGAGTGTGGGCGGCCCTTACCGTACAGGAAATCGTACGTCCGGCTGGAGAGAGTGCAGTCCCCGGGCCTCAACCTCCCCCCGCCCTGGTGTTGTGACACTTGGCGGTGGGCCCCGGACGCCTCGACGGTCACGACGCGGCTCATGGTGCTGCCTCTTTCTCTGCCAGCCGCCAGCCGAGGGAGGCCGGGCCGCACAGCGCCGTAGCCAAGGTAACCGGGACGCGCGGGAGGAGGGCGGGAGGCGCCGCCTGGGTCCCGCCCCTCTGGCGACCTAGCATCAGCGCCGGCCGCGGCAGGCGCCCCCTTCAGGCACTGGCCGCCGTTTCCCAGCACTCGGAGGCCTCGGCCGGAATCCCCTGGGAAACCTCAGAACTGTCTGGACTGGTTGGGTGATTTCTTTTGGAAAGCACCTGTGCTCAGGACTCATCCTGAGAGTTGAGAGGCCCCCAGGCCCTAAATTTCGGGGTCCCACCAACCCCACGCGCACCTACAGATAGGCTGCTCTCCTGAGACGTGTCCTGGTGCCCACCCTGCCTTTAAAAACTCTTTGTGATGAAAAGCCAAAGCTGGGCAAAGAGACCATTTTAAATGAATGCTTAAGAATCCGTTTATCCAGAATCAACACGAAGCACTGCTGTGCCAGTCGTTTCATTTTCCCTCCTCTTAGTATCAGAAATTTTGAGCGTGTTATTTTGCTCTTAATTTAATCTGCATCTCATATTGATACAGCTTTTTTTTTTTTTTTGAGACAGGGTCTCGCTTTGTAGTTCAAGCTAGCTCTAAGCTCACTATGTAGCCCAGGCAAGCCTCGAACTCAGTAATCCTCCTGTCTCTGCCTCCCGAGTGCTGGGATTACAGGCGTGAGCCACCACGCCCGGCCCTGATACAGCTTTTTAAATGTAATTACATCTCTAACAAAATGCACACTGATTACTTCGTAGAGTAGTTGCGTATGTTCAGATGTCCCTGGCAGGTACAAGGCATCATTTATGGAGTTGGTTTGTCCCGTTCAAGGTCGAAAATTCTAGAATGGTGAATCTCAATACTAACCTTGCTTTCGGTAATCGTTCTGTTGCAGATTCACTAAAAAAAGATTTTCTCGAACTAACTCTCTGGTTATGTGGAAATATACATGATAAAGACCGGTTAAATGCTGGATTCTTCATTTTATCTTTCAAATTCATGGACTAGTGTCCGTATTCTAGCAAGTTAACCACAAAGTTTGTGTTGTGTAGCATTGTTGTGAATGCATGTATCTGTACATATCTGATGTTAAAAACATTAGGGTAATTGCTCTTGGTTGTTCAACTTATCCCATTAGGCTACGCATGCTTTAGAATTGCTTTTTTTTTGAGACAAGGTCTCGCTTTGTAGTTCAGGCTGGCCCTGAGCTCACTATGTAGCCCAGGCAAGCCTCAAACTCAGCAATCCTCCTGTCTCTGCCTCCCGAGTACTGGGATTACAGGCGTGAGCCACCATGCCCGGTACTGCGGTATGTGGTATTGATTGCTGGTGGGCGTGAGTCACCACGCGCAGCATTGTATGTGGTTACCGGGATTGAACTCAGGACTTTGGGCTTGCGAGGCAGGTGCCGGAACCACTGAGCTAAATCTCCAGCCCTAGAATTGCTTTTTTTTTTTTTTTTTTTTAAAAAGGACATTCATAAACACTTTTTTTTTTTGAGAGAGAGAGAGAGGATCTCTCTTTGTAGCTCATTATTGGCCCTGAGTTCATTATGTAACCCAGGCAAGCCTTGAACTCAGCAATCCTGCCTTCATCTCTCTAGTGCTGGGATTACAGGTCTGAGCCACTCCAACCGGCATTTGTGGTATGTGTGGTACTGACTGCCAATGGGAGTGAGTCACCACACCCGGTATTGTTGTATGTGGTTACTGGAGATGGAACCTGGGACCTTGACCTTGCTAGGCAGGTGCTGGAACCACTGAGCTAAATCTCCGTCCCTTTTTTGTCTTTTTGGTACAGGGTCTCACTATGTGGTTTGAACTCTTAACAGATCTGCCTAGGCCTCTGAGCACAGGAATTACAGATGTGCATAAGGCCCAGCACTATTTTTTCTTTTCTCTTTCTCTCTCTTTCTTCCTTCCTTCCTTCCTTCCTTTCTCTCTCTCCCTCTCTCCCTCCCTCTCTTTCTTTCTTTTCTTTCTTTCTACTAGGAAAGAAAGTCATGATTTGCCACTGAACTATGTCTCTAGACTTTTTTATTTTCTTGTTTTGAACTTGATATTCTTCTGCCTGAGCCTCCCAAACCACTGATTAATTGGCTTGTGTCATGTCAGTCTTAGCCTCACTGGGTTGTTATAAAAACGTGAGAGGTTAAGTGGCCTAAGCAATAGAATTCATTTCTTATAGTTCTAGAGGTTAGGAAGTGTAAGATCAAGGTACTACGGAATTCGACAAGGACCTCAGTCCTGTCTTCTTTTCTGCTCTGTTCTCACATGGTAGAGCAGGGAACCAGCAGAGCTTCTGGTGTCTTCTTAAAAGGATGCTAATACTGTCATAAGTACATACTCCATTCTTGTGACCTCATCTCAACCTAATTACCTCTCAAAGGCTCCCTGTCTAAACAGCACTGCTTTGGCGATTACAGTGATTAGGGCTTCCACTTATGAGTCTTGAAAGGATACACCATGAAGCCCAGAGTGAAAAAAGCAAATGACTAACATAACTTCTTCCTGAAATTATGTTTTGAGTCATGTTATCTACCTGTATAAAACTGCAATTGAAAATGAGTGCTAGTTTCCTAAAATGAAAGTTAAAGTTAGCCATGTTGGGAGGTAATTCTGCATGTCGTGCAAAGCAGGGGTCCCTGACTGTCCTTGTCCTTTTGTTTGTGTAGAAACAATCTTGGAGGATAGCAACTCCCTTTAAGCAAACTGCAGACATTCTGAGAATCAAGATGCGTCATGTACAGGTACAAATTCTCAATGTTGAATATGATCATAATGTATGTATAAAATGTACCAATAAAGTCAATTAAAATGCAGACATTCTGACTGCTTGTTATTTGTTATAATGCAACCCAACATGGATGCAGATATTATCTGGCTTTTCTTACATCACCCCATGGGAAGTGGGCATCTGGGAAGTGGTACAAAAATGCTAGATACTCTGCTATAAGTAATTAACTGTTCTTTTCCATGACCTCATAGTTTGGCAGTTTCTACCAGTGTTCTTTAAATCAGCAGGCAGAGTAAAATCTCAGCCTCTTCAAGCCCTTGAAAGGTTACAGGTAATGTTGCATGGCACATATTTGTTAATGGAAATTGGAATGTTTTTTACTCAGAAGCAGACATGTAATACTTAGCTTTGTGAGGCTGTATACAAAGTCCATCTATTGACCAAAGAATTTAAAACTTGTAATTCTCCTCTCTCAACATATGGTGTCACTCCTCCCCCAACAACCTCAAGGACCTACTCTTCCTTGAGTCATCGTGGCTTCCTTTAGTTAAGCAGGAGAATGGTTGGCTGCCTTGATCATGGAAGGGTTTCAACTGTTTTCTTACTTGTTGTTTATTATGTTGTTATTTCACCCACAGAATGGCTGTCCAGTGCTATCTGTGCCCATTGGGTATCACACATAAACATAATCATTGTACTACAAAAAAAGGTCTAAGTCACTATTTCCAGCGTCTTACCTCATAGTTTAGTAATTGTAGCAACAGGAAGTGTCAGAAATTTAAGAGTATTATGATTAAAATCAGAAATGACAAGTGTGAACTTGATTCCAAAAGTGCTAACCAAATTTCAGAGTTGCCTTTGTAAAACAAATGATTGAATTTTGTTTTTATTTAGTCTCCATATACCACCTAATCTCAGTATAGTTTCTAATTACAGCTCTCATAAATTGCTATATTTTTCTTGGTAGAAGTAGGTTATTGAGATTTTTCTAGGGGGTGAAAAAGGAAACAATTTCATATTTGATACTCCTGTATTCTCTTTAATACCAAAATAGGCTATCTCACAAATCTTCAGGCATGTAGGCTGTGTAAGATAAGTAAAAATAATAATGTGAAAATGAAAGTAGACTTTAAAGCTTATCTATTTGTAAATTAAAAGGTAGCAGATTTTCTTAGTAACCTATGTGTGAAGGTTAGCTGCACCATTCTAAAACAAAAAAGCAAAGTTACGATCTGGCTATAAATTATCAAATATCTTACTTTGGAAAAGAGTATCTTTTGGCCTTTTTTCCCTAAGAGCAAGAGAGCATTCCATATGGAAAACATAACTGTTGGACAAGTGTAAGGGTCAAAGTACTCAGAGAGGAATAGGGAAGAAAATATTTTCTCAAATGCAAAAAGCTGGTTCCATCATTTGATATATCATTTGTGCTACCAGCCTATCTCAATTCTTTTAACTCTCCAGATTCTCTTAGATAGTTTTCCTCTCCTTGTTCATTTTTTAGACCTAAAAGATCAGTAGCAGAAATAAACAGAGACCAATGATTAATTTTAAAGTAAGAAATGTTCACCTTTCATTTAGACAAATTAAGTAGAATAGTAAATAGAACAAAGAGATATGTTGAGCCTTGGAACTGCTACTTCCAATTTCTGTGACCTTAAGCAAATCATGTACATCTATGAATCTAATTTATTCTTTTCCATAAATATAGATAATAAGTTTCAGGTGCTCTGAAGATTACATGATGGTTCACAAACTCCATAGCCACATATACATATAGATACATACACATATATATGTATATATATGATATGGCTGAAGATGACATTGTTTTAACTATATAAATGAGCATTTTAATTAAAATTTTTAAAATGAAACATGAGAAGGATTTATTAGTAGATACAGACCACACTCAAGGGTGGAGTGCTCAGAAATAAGGCACCTTACATATTTAAAATTTTTAAATATTTAAATATTTCAAATATTTTCTCCCAACTTGTCATCTACTTAGCTTGTCTATAGTGTCTGATGTAAAATTCCATGCTTTTATTTTGATATAACTTCATGAATATTTTCACATATAACTTCTGCTTTTGAAAAGTTATAAAATGTATTACTCTCTATTCCTCAGTATTATGATAATGCTCTTCCACTACCTGCTATTGACTTTGTATTTTGACCTTTTGTTCGTCATCCTTTTGACTTTGTATTTTGACCTTTTGTTCGTCATCCTTTACTATTCTAGAGCTCTTTCTTTTCACGTTGTTTTTAATTTTCTCCAGATGTTAGCCTGTTTTCTTTTCCCCATTGATTTGGTGAACCATTATTTATTGTATATTAAGTTTCTGAGTGAAGTTGATGTCGCTAGCTTGGGTAGCAGGATTCTAACCATGCATATGAACATGTTCTACTTTGAAGAACTGATAATAGTAGATGAAAGCAAGGTTAGGAGAACATCAGGGTAATGAGTTGTATTTGGAAAAGTGTAAGTCCAGTATGAAATAAAAAGCATGCTTGTTAAAAAATTTTCAGATGAAAAAAAGGATGGTCTTAATAATTTGGAAAATACACATAGAAATTGCTTTTGGGAATGCTTGGCAGTCCACACCTATAATCCCAAAACCCAGAAAGGCTGAGACATGAGGATGGCAAGTTTGGCCTAGCTAGGGAAACAATGGTTTGGCGAGACTCTGACTCAAAATACTAAAAAGGGCTGGTAATGTATCATACTGAGATGGCTCTGGGTCCAATCCCAAACAGCAGAAAGAAAGTAAGAAAGAAGGGGAACAGGGGAGGGAAAGGGTATCTATTACCATGCAATTCTTAAACTTCAAAGTTCTGCTTTAATGAATAAACTCATTCCTTTTCCAACAATTCCCTTCAGGAAAAATTAAATGACTGGGTTCATTTTATTGCAAATCACTAGACACCATTTTAGTTGTCTACCTGAGTTCAAGAAATGCCTTGGAAAAGGTAATTTTCACTTTTATTAATAAGAGTTGACAAACACTTGATAGATGATTCATACTGAAATCAGCTATAAATACAAATTAACTGATGGTGTATGATGGTGTGGAGGAGATTTGGGGAGTTAAGAGAACCTTTTTGTTCCCCTAGTACTTGTGGACTGGATTGTTCGAATGTCTTTGTTGTTCCATTTCCTTTTGCTGATCAGTGAGAAACAGGAAAGGTTTGTGGAGGCAGAAGGATGGGAAGTTCATAATGCCCCGTGTGAGACGTGGGGAGCGAGTTTGTTAGTGACTTCACTTGTTTAGTTCGGACAAGTCAGTTCACCTTGTGGGGTGTCAGTTTCGACATTCACAGAAGGTTAGAGGTATTGAGAAGCAACGCACTGGCCCAAAGATATTAGCCTTACTGAACCCTGTACAAACTAGCTTACAAAATACAGGTGCCCTCTCCGCGCATGCGCAGAAGCAGCGCCCTCTCGCGAAAGGCCTAGATGGTCTCGTCTGTGCGCGCGTTTACTTTAACCTCTAACCCGCCACCTGATTGGAGGCGGGACTTCCTGTTCTCTGGAGGCCGTTGCGGAAGTGGCCGCGGGCAAATCGGCGTAGGGGGAGCTTGGAGCGTGTCAAATTTGTGAGTTTGTGGTAGCTTTCAGCTTGAAGATGCCAGGTCTGGCAGCCGCGAGCCCTGCCCCGTCAGAATCTCAGGAGAAGAAACCACTAAAGCCCTGCTGCGCCTGCCCGGAGACCAAGAAGGCGCGCGATGCCTGGTCAGTGCGTCGCCGGGGAGGGGGCGACTGGTGCTGCGGCCGCGCCTTGTGCCTTCAGCCCTCCCTTCACTGCGGCACCGGAGAGTTAAGCGGGGTCTCGTAGGTTTTACAGTCGGCACTTGGCGCTCAGCTCGGTCGCAGGGGGAGAAGGTCAGACTGGGCCGAGACTCGCGTCATTCTCTCATTTCCTCTTTCCTGTGATTTTTGAGGATCGTGCATGTCAAGCGCTGCGTAGAAAAGCATGAGGATGCCACTTGATTTTTGAGAAGGTTAAAATATGTGGAGGCGTATGTCAGTAATTACTGGCTTAGGGCTATGATAGATGTGACAAGACCAAAGAATAAAATTTGCTGTAATTGTAAGTATTTCTTCCCAAATGTAGAGATAGTAAGACACAAATATAGAGATAGTAATGTACATTTCTTACAGTGGAGGGATTCCTCTTCAAAAACAAGACAACCAAAAATTAAAAATTAGTCTACACTGTAGATGACAACGTTTATCTAGATCATTACTAATTTACGAAAAGTTTTGTGTTTTTATTTAGCCTTTATTAAGAACAGATCTTGTTAGAAGGCCTCAGATGAATAAATGTGCATTTTTCTCCCTCCTTTTGTTCCTACAAAGTAAAGAAGTAATAGTTACAAAAAGTAGTTGTTATGAGGTAGGAGCATAGCCACTCAGTGCTTTCCCTAATACTCTGCAAATAATAACAATAAATGCAGGACTGAAAGGCTGCAGTCTACTGAAGTTACTCCAGTGGTAACAGATGCTTATGGAACCTTTGAATAGTGTGACATGAATAAGACTAAGGGGTACAATCAGGGCTTAAAACCTGTCCACCATCTTGGTGACCTTGAGCAAGTTCTTTAACATGTCTCCCTCCTGCGTCTGTAAAATGAACGCAATAAATGTGTTTTCCTCCAAAGTTGTGAATGTGCTGTCATGATGGAGCATGTCAGACCCCCAGGACAGTATGTACAGCGTTCATAAATGGTCAGTGAGAGCTAGCAGTCTTGGTGAGGAGCTGAGGCAGTCTCTCTCAATTGCAAGCAGCCCTTGAGCTTTTACTGAAGGATAGTAAGGGCTTTGGTCAAAAGAGAACTTATTTCTTTAAACTCCTTTTGTGGGGATCGCCTCAGACCATTGAGGTTTCTTAAATATCTGTAGTCAGAACTTAGTTTTCTCTTTCAATTGAATTTGTTCTAACTTGATTTTCTCTACTGCATTTTCAGGCCTTTAAAATAAAGCTATGTGCTTACTCTGAATTTTACAAGTGAAAAACTCTTTAGTCATCAAAAGGAGGATTCCTCTTGCTGTTCTGGACTGCTAGATCTTTTGTGATATGTTGTAGGTGTCTCATAACTAGAAGTAGATTATTTAGGCACGTTTGAATGTAGGGCAGAAACAAAATTCTTTGTATGAAAAACAGCAAAAGGGCTCTTCACTTAACAAATATTTTATGCAGCTTATTTCATAATAGAGTTGTGTTCCTTGGATATAGGCTAGTAGATTTGATGTGTACACTTATTTCTACTAATCAGATTTACCCAAAAATCTAGTTGAATGGAACATATTTATGGGCATGAAACTATCACAAGATCAAATCAAAACAAAGCTGTCTAGTATTATAGCAGTTTTTAACTCCAGCTGTGTTTCCTCCCTCTCCATCTCTGTCATGTATGCTTAGTAATATGCTTTAAACCTACTTTGTTAGATAACAAGTATGTTTTGTTTCATAGCATCATTGAAAAAGGAGAAGAGCATTGTGGACCTCTAATTGAGGCCCACAAGGAGTGCATGCGTGCCCTGGGATTTAAGATATGAACTGGTGAGTTTATTGCTTCCGATTTGTATGTTACTTTACATATTTAGCACCCATTGGGCAGCGTTCTATCTGAAAGAATTCAGCTGGTGTATCTAATGTGTATAAGTATTATTTAAAAAATAACTTCAGTTCCTAGTGTGAGGAATAAGTGATGCTAATAAACTAAGAGACATTGGGCAGAGTTGAGAAGGGAAATATGCAACTTTCAAGGAAGAATTTCACAGAAACCTTTGAGTTATAATCAGATTGATTCGTGACTAGGAAATTCAAAATACTCCATTTCCACTTTAAAGGAAGCAAATAGAAAATGTTCTGTATTTCTTGTTTCTAATGTGGGTTTTCAGTCAATACAGTATTGTTTTGTGCAAATGGAAATGGAATTGTTGCTGTTTCTTTTCTACCATGCTTTATGTTTATAATACTTAAACGTCAGACCATTTTTTGAAGAGCTGTGAATTTCAATTTTAATACTAAAAGGAACATTCAGTGATGTCTATCCAGTCATGTAAGTAAATGATTTTCTTTTCTTGGGAAGTTCTTCCTTCAGCTGTAGACTTTGCTTCCTCCTCAACTCAGGTCTTTATTCAAAAGTCTTTTTGTGAGAAAGCCTTTTCTGAAAACTCAAGTAAATAGCCATCTCCAATAGAACTTTCTGTGATAATGGAAATGTTCACTGTCTGCCCTCTCCAGTATGGTAGCACTAGCCACATGTGGCTGTTGAGGTCTTGAATTATGGCTAATGAGACTAAGAGAATTAATTCTTAGTTTTTTTTTGTAATTTTTAGTAGCTACATGTGGCTAATGACTTCTTAATACCATAACCTGTGTATTAAGTGATTTATTAAAAAATCATTTTCATTATTTCACTCCCACTAGATATAATGTAGGCTCTGAGAAAATGGGAATTTTCTGTTTCACTCTTTCATATCCCCAGAACATGTAACACTGCCTGATACACAGCAGATGCTCAGTAGATTGTTAATTAAATGAAAGAATAAATGAGAAAAAAAATTAAAGACTTATGGCTAGGAAAGGATTTCCAAGGTGGGTTAGATAGAAACAGAACAGGAACTTCCGGTCTCCAAGCAGACTCTGCCTTGTACCCTCCTGTGAACCCCATAGCATTGCTACTTTTAACTTACTGATAATTGAGAGATAAGTCCAGAATTGTATGTCAGTTTTGTAGTCATGGAGGGCCTGGCTTCTTTTCCTTTCACCTCTTTGCTGCCTCTCTGGAATTTCATGTATGGCCAGTCTTCCTCTGTGATGTGTAAGAAAGGAAAGATAAGGAATTTGCCCTACACTGATAAGAACTAGTATGACTAGGTAGTGAAAAATGATCTAGCTGTTCTGAGCCTTCATTTTGACTCTCCCAATGTATAGTTTTGTATGTTTTCGTTTCACTTGTGTTTGGTTTTCATCAAAGCATTAATCTTTCCTCTACTTCACTTTTTCGTATATTTTATGATTCCATACATAGTATGGTAAATCTATTACCATGCATACATGTTATAAATGTATTTTAGATTAGATACATATTTAAAGAGTAACCCATGATGAATCATTCTGTTAAATAAATTTAAAGAGAAGGACATTTTTAAAAACTGCCTGGCTGGGTGCAGTGGCACATTCCTATAATCTCTGATGCTCAAGGGTCTAAGGTAAGAAGATAGCAAGTTCAAGATGGACAATTTAGCAAGAACTTGTCTCAAAACTAAAACAGGTGGAGATAAAACTCAGTGTTGGAGGGCCCTTGGTTACCATCCTCAATGCCACACGCAAAGAACTCCTATTAACTATTTTTTTTGTTGTTGTTGTTTTTGAGACAGGGTCTTGCTTTGTAGTTCAGGCTTGCACTGAGCTCACTATGTAGTTCAGGCAAGCCTGGAACTCAGCAATCCTCCTGTCTCTGCCTCCCGAGTGCTGGGATTACAAGCATGAGCCACCACGCTTGGCACTGTGGTATGTGGTATTGATTGCTGGTGGGCGTGAGTCACCATGCCCAACATTATATGTGGTTACCGGGATCGAACTCAGGACCTTGCACTTGCGAGGCAGGCTCCGGAACCACTGAGCTAAATCTCTGGCCCACCTATTAACTATTTTTAAAACCATGGAACCTCAACATTTGTATATGGCTTCCTCACATATGTTCTAACACTTCCTAGTTGGTTGTGTAAACTGTTTACCAGGGCTGAACCTGCCTCAGTATAATAAAGGACAATTTTTTTTTAAATGCTGGCTTTTGGGACATCAGGAACTTGTTTTGGATTTCATGTGAACTATAAAATTGGTACAGTTATTCAAAGTAGCAGACATTCAGAACAGTTACACTCTTCTTTCTGTGTTTTGTGGGCAGAGAGTAAGTTATAGTTTTGTATTTTATTTGGTATGAAAGTGCCAAAGCTTTGGAATTAGAAACCTTAATAGATTTTGTAGCCTTGGGTAGATCTTTTGTTTGGTTTTTAGTACTGGGAATTAAATCCAGAGTCTTCTTATTGAGCTACACCTGTTCCCCTTTTTTAATTTTTTTATTTTGAGATAAGTTTGCACTAATGCTCTTTAAATTGCTCAGTCTGGACTTGATCGTTCAGTCTCAGCCTCCCAGAGTGCTGGGATTACAGGTATGTACTACCACACCTGGCTGTCATTAACTTTTTAAATCTTAGTCTTTCCCCCATCAGATAACAATAATAACATACATCCAAACTATTTCATTCTGTTGCAATGATTAAGTAATAAACGTATGTTTGTGTTTTATGAATTATAAAATGGAAACCAGACCAGAACAGCTCACACCTGGGAGGTTTGGATAACATATACTCACTTGAGGTCTGTTGAATATCTGACCTAATTATGTACTTTTGAATCCTAGTTGCTAGAAGAACAAGCTGAATCTGTATGGGGCATTCCTAAGAATTCAAAGTGTCATGTTTTCGTTTTCAGCATAGTAAATACTTCTGAAGTTTGAATCCCCACTGTCCCAGGTTTCTTATTTCCCCAGCCTTCATGGGGAGGTAGAACAAAATCAAGTGAAAACCAAACCAAACCAAACAAAAAAACAACAAATACTTGCTCAAGCAAAGAGTTGATAGTGGTAGACTAGGAACTAAGAGTTCAAGTCTTTCATATTTACTTTCCATTTTACTCCTTGTCCTTACTGAGAGTGCATTGGCAACATACTTTTAGAAATAGTACATTATCTTAATCTTTAACCTTAAAATTTCATTATGAATGCTACTTAGAAAGGCCTCTTACTGACATGCATCACTGTATCCAGCTCAGTAACCAGGCCCCCACCGCACATAAATTTAGCCCAGTGTCTAGCTGCTCTGAGATAACACTTACTAAATGGATACCTCTTAGAGTGTTAGATCTTTCAGAAACTAGTGCCTTTTCAGCAATGATCTGCTGTTCTGAGGTAACACTTACTAAATGGATACCTCTTAGAGTATTAGATCTTTTATAAACTAGTGTCTTTCCAGCAGTGATCATGAATGTTCCTTAATTTAAAAACACGTGTAGACTTTAACATTATTTCTAAGTAACATGTCACTGACTACCTGGAGCACAGTGGACCAGAAATAAGTCCATTACACTACTTTTGTACTTTGTGTGGAGAGGACTACATTCAGCTCGAGGTTCTTACCCAGAGCTACACCTCAGAGTCACTGAGGAGCATTTCCCAAATACACAAGTGTGGGCATTAGCCTGTTCCAGAGTTCCCACATATACCCCTCTTTGGCCTAAACTAAAAAATAGGAAGTATGCCAAATATAAATTATCTCCTAATTTAATATAGCAAAGACTTGGAAGCGAATAAGGAGAAATAGGTATGGTTGCTATTCTAGACAATTTTTTCTATCTTATTTTTTTTACTGAGAGTAGACAAATCTGGAGCCTGTTTAGAAATGTCAAGAAATGGGTGCCTAGTGCTTTTCTACCTTTAAGACTCAGGAGAAACCTGGTGAACCCAGCTGAAATCAAATTCAACAAGTAGCCCCAAATGGTAGTGATATTATTTCATTTAACTAGCTGCTGTTTGCTACATTTAACTTAAAAATTTGGTATACACATAAGTAAGCAACTGATTATGAAAACAGAATCTGGAAATAATTCAGGAAAGGGTCATTTGTGTCATTCAGACTTTTGGGTTTTCTAGGAGATATCTGTTAAGACCCTAGAAATGCCAACATGAGAAAGATGGCCCTGCTGTCCAGGACTCTATAGTCAGAGACAGGAAAAGAAGTTTCCATGCAGACACTTTAGCAGAGTAGCCCCTTCTGATGTGTAGGCAGAGGTAACAATGTGCTGGGCTGCTATCACTGGACTGCATTTTCTATTATTTTTTCTGACCTCTCAAGTATATTCTTCCTTTGATCTTGTTAGAAAGCAGAGCATTTGTCTTGATGAGACTTTTATCTTACTTACACGTTCCTGCCAGCCTGGACCACCAGTGGTACCTGAGTGATTGTCTTATCAGGCACTTGTACCACTGCTGGCTCAGAGCTGCCCAGCCACAAGATATGCAAATTGCTGTCCCTGTTATGCATGAGTGGGTCAGGTGAGGGAAGTATTTGGGTTAGACTGAAGAGTTGGTTAGCTGGATTGAGTTCTCTTTTTAGCATTGTTCTCCATATTCTGGGATAGGAACTGGGGTTGAGAGTGGTGAGAGCTATATGGAGAGATGCCCAGTATTGCCAGACTAGACCAGTGGTCATATCATTTGCCACTTTCCCTTCTCAATCTTTCCAAATTCATTTTTAAAGCATTGCCCCTATTTTGCCTGTTGAGTAAGTCAGTAACTTTCCACAGGAAGTGTCTTGTGCACTAAACTAACCTTTGCCTGACATTGTTGAATCAGCAGAGGAGGTTTGCAAGTCTCTTTCGTTGCATATCTCTAAAAATAAAATATCTTAGCCCTTTGTGGAAAATACTTTTAAGAGAGGAAAAGGTAGTTTTTATCTCAACAGAAACTTCTTAAGATTAAAAAAATGTTATTGGGAAGGTTCAGTGATATTTTTAGTTAGGCTTGACTAGAATTTTAAAATTTGGATCTTTATTTCATAGGTCATTGAGAATAATTGTGGCAGGTAGTTAATACCCACTTGTGGTGCTTGTAAGTCTCCATAGGTTTGCTTGATGTTTGAAATCTGACTTTCTAAAACAAATCTTTTCTGTAGGTGGCCTGCTCTGTGAACGAATAATTCCTGAAGAATGAAGAAGATTAAATCATTTTGCAAGTTCTTTGATAAATGGATAAAGTATTTATAATTTATTAAAAAAAAAAAGAAAATGTCCCAGGTCAAAGATGTTCAGGTGTGTTTCATTTTGTGTGCCTTACATACTCACAGAGCTTTCTTTTCTTGCCCTCGCTTCCTTTTTTGTCTGGAAAAATATAGTAGCAAATGTTGTGGTGTGTTTTTTGTTGTTGTTGTTTTTGGTACCATGTCATTCTGGGAACTGTGGGCATTGTTAGGAGACATACTTTTCTCACATACTTTTCTTAGCCAGTGAAATCTCCAAAGATAGGTAGGTACAAATAAGAATTTAAAATGCCTTTACCAGTTCAGAATGAATGTAATGTCCATTATCATCTCATTTGTGATTCATATTTTATTTTTTACCCTTAAGTTTCTTTCTTTTATCGGTCGTCCCAGGATCAAATCCATGCTGATCCAAGCATCTGCCTCTTAGCTTTATCCCTAGCCCTTGACTTTTTAGGTTTTCTAAAGGAAAGAACTAGATGAAAATTCAGTTTGAATATTGAAGGTCTTTACTAGTTCTACTTTTGGGAAAAGTTTACTAGATTTTGGACTAAGTCTCATTTGGCTTGAAAGAGCTCAATTACTTGATATTGTTAACCAGAGCCTGGCTAGTTACGTTGAAAGATAGACTAGGGTCAGAAGTTTAATGCCTAGGGACTAGATATTTGTGTTGTTATTATTTTTAATTTTGTTTGCCTCTTTTGAGACAGGGTCTTAACTATATAGCCTGGGCTGCTCCCATGGCAGTCCTCTGACCCTAGCCTCCTGAGTGCTAGGATTGTAGACATCCACCACCATGCCTGGCTTTGTCTGTTATTAGGAACCTGGCGGTACTCTATTAAAAGCCACTAATGGACAGCTCTCTCTGTGCCACGGTGATACTTGGAATAGAATAGTGTATCCTGAGAATACAGAAGAAATTTATGCTTTCTCATTTTTTTTTTTTTGAGACAGTCTTGCTTTGTAGTTCATGCTGGCCCTGAGCTCACTATTTATCCCAAGCAAGCCCCGAACTCAGCAATCCTCCTGTCTCTGCCTCCCATGTGCTGGGATTATAGGCATGAGCCACCATGCCCAGCATTGTGGTATGTGGTACTGATTGCTGGTGGGTGTGAGTTACCACACCTGGTATTGTTGTATGTGGTTCCCAGGGATTGAACCAGGGACCTTGTGTTTGCTAGGCAGGTGCCTGAAACCACTAAACTAAATCTCTATCCTGGAATTAATGCATTTTTTAAACATACTTCATGTTACACTTTTTTTTTTTTTTTGAGACAGGGTCTTGCTTTGTAGTTCAGGCTGGCTCTGAGCTCACTATGTAGCCCAGGCAAGCCTGGAACTCAGCAATCCTCCTGCCTCTGCCTCCCGAGTGCTGGGATGACAGGCGTGAGCCACCACGCCCGGCACTGTGGTATGTGGTATTGATTGCTGGTGGGCGTGAGTCTCCACGCCCAGCATTGTATGTGGTTACCAGGATTGAACTCAGGACTTTGAGCTTGCGAGGCAGGCGCCGGAACCACTGAGCTAACCCTCCGGCCCTACGTTACACATTTTTATGAGATGATACCATTGTCCTTTCCCCTTGACATATTTTGTCAGTGAGTATCGTTCTGCAGTGTTATTTGCATTATCTTGTATCAGTTCACACTGTGGCTTACCACTGACTTAACCAGAATGACTTACAAGGAACCCACTGTGTTTCACATGTCCCCCCAGGCATTGCATCTCAGTGTTGGACATAACACATATCAGATTCCTATATTCTAACTTGGGGGATGAAGGGATCCTTTTATGTAAACACAGAGAGCTCACTTGAAATCCCACAGTCTACAGTAGGATGGGTTTTTGGCTGTCTTTCCATACATCTATCCCTGACTGTTTACATACTTTTGACTTTATTTTTCCTTTTGGCTGCTCTGTAGTGTCACTGCACTGGAAGATTCCATGAGTATGTTCACAACTTTACTAATCACTCAGCCAAGCATGGACCAGAGGCTAGGTGTGTTCTCAAAGATTGAGAGAGTACTTACTGCTTTTTCGGTCTTTAGAAAGGGGGTCCATGTGTACCTTGGCCTCTGAGTGTCCTCTTTCCCTCAGCACTTAGCATGTGATTTGTTTTTCAAGCTTTTGCTAATTTGGTATGCTCCCCTGGTTTGGAAGAGAACTAAAGCATGCTTCTTGGCCTCTGCTACAGCTAAAAATATATCTTACAGGATCCTCTGCCCATCCTACCTTTAGTATGTGAGACTTCCCAAAGATGAATGATGGTGGTAATACTAGGAGACGCTGACAGTGTTGGTGCACACACCGTAACCCTAGCTATTCGAGGCTGAGTCAAGAGGATTGCCTGTCTCAACAGTAAGTAAGTAAGGGCCAGGGATTTAGCTCAGTGGTTCTGTCATCTGCCTGGCAAGCTCAAGGTCCCAAGTTTGATCTCTGGTACCATATACTACTGTTCTGGGCATGGTGGCTCATGCCTGTAATCCCAGCACTCAGGAGGCAGAGGCAAGAGAACTGCTGTGAATTCTGAGGCAAATTTAGGCTACACAGTGAGGCCAGCCCGAACAACAAAGCGAGAGCCTGTCTCCAAAAACTAAAAAAAAAAAAAACAAAAAAAAAAGTAAGTAAAAACTGCAGATAGAATTCAGTGTTAGAGCACCTGCCTAGCATATACACAGCCTTGGGTTCAACCCTCTACCATTAAATAAAAAAGGCATCGCCATAGTGCTGAAATTGTAAAAACTAATAATCTGCCTCCCAGTAGGTGACAGGGGTTTATGGCCTCTTTGCTGGGTTCCTGTTATGTACTATAATCCCGAAACTCCATATAGAATCAATTACACTTGGTTTCCAGTAGTGACTTTTGTCTAACTTTGAAATATTTGACTTAGAACAAGGTCATCTCCCAGGTCAACACCCAACTCAGGATTACTCTGCCTTACTCAGCTCTGATATGAGACAGGGAAACTGTGGTTCCCATTTTAGGTGAGGATAAATGTACAGAAAGGCCAAGGGAATCACCGTGCTGGCCAAGTAACTGATGACCTGGGGTAGGAGTCTAGGTCTCTCAAGTTCAAGCCTTCAAGCCCAATCTTCTTTATATGTGGTGTCTAATCCAACACCATATATTCAGTTACATGTTTATGTATTCATTCTGTACATATTAGGGCTGAGGATGTGCAAGCATAGCCTTAGCTGCTGTACTCATGGAAGAATCAGACATACATCCTGTCTTCCAGGAGATGAGGGCCTGGCTTAGTACCTGTGGGGGCCACATGCATACTGGCTCTGGGCTGAGTGCATACCATTACATACAAGATCTGTAAGGCTTGGCTCTGCTCTTAAAGAGTAAATGAGTGTAGATCATGGAAGTATAAAAGCAAATGCTGAGTGCCATGGTGGCTGTTCCAGAGTGCTTTCCTCATCAGTTCTCATGTGACTGGTGTTTCTCCAGCTGTTAACGCGGGTGGCAATTCCTTCTGCGTCACTTTTTAAAATTTATTTTTATCGTTATTGGCACATTGTATGTACACATCATAATCTCATTCAATATTGGGAATTTGTACCAGTATATGACATGATTTAATTATCATTTTTATCCATTCCCCTACCCACCCACAACCCCCACTCCCTAAGTGCATAAGCTTTGTTTCCCTTTTTTTATTACCATCACATTTTTTCTTTACTCTGCATTACTCACCCCTCCACCACATTTCCCTTTGAGTATTTTCTATTTTGCAATATCCATCATTGATACAATATTGAATGTGTCTGACAGTAGGTAATGGAATTCTCATCAAGAAAAACGTCATGTAACAGGAAATTCGGGGTTGGGTGAGCTCTGGATGCAGGGTGTCCTCAGTTCAGTGATGCCGTCCAAGACAGGTCACCTTCCTCCCAGAGCTCTCTGGTCCAGGCCTCATGAAGCCAAGCATGTGTGCTTTTGTTCCAGTCCAAGAAGAGCATCCCCCAAGCTTAAATGCATCTTTTCTTTCATAATATGGAGCCATAGTATGTATCTGTATTTTTATGATGAATGCCTTAGGCTCATTAATTAATTTATGAGAGCAATTCTTGTAGTTTATTCAAACTTTAAAAGAAAAATGTGTGCATGATAAGTTGTCTAATCTTCAATTGTAATTTTTGACAATATTGGAGATATAACCACTGAACTCCGCCCCAGTCTTTTAAATTATTTTTTAGTTTGAGACCAAGTCTGTAAATTCCCCAGGCTGGCTTCAACTGTGTAATCCTCCTGCCTCAGCTTCCCACATAGCACGCACAGCTGTCCCAAGGGCCAGCGTTGTGTAGATAAGGAGATCTGAATCAGTATGCTTTCTACTTCTGGTGCTGCATCAGAAAGCCCAGTGAGACTGGGACAGTACAGAAATGTACAGTAATTTTACTAGCTGGTCATCCAGTCTGGAGATTGAAACTTCCATGTTTGTGACAACAACTCAGGGATACATGCAAGAACTTAGCCTTGTATTTCCTGCTCTTGATCCATCTGTAGGCTTAGCATATTTTAGGATTATAGTAACTTCACATGTTATATAATCACCACTGTGTTCAAGTTAGACCAAAGGTTGGGGCCGCCTTACTCTGTCGGCATTGTGCCCTCCCCGCCTGCTCTCTTCCATTAGGTGCCCACCTTTACATCGTCGAGCTCATGAGGTATTGTACTTGGGCTTTACCAGGCTTCTCTAGACCTGGCACTTTGGGGAGAAGCCCACCTTCCTTGACATACTGCCCAAACTGAATCTGTTTTTCATAAACTAAAGACAAGACAGGAATGGCTGTAGGAAGACAGCCTATTTGTTTAAGATCAATTTGATATTATATCTAAATATTGCAATCATGCTTCCTTCCTACTTTAATACCTGTACTAGGAAAATATTTATTACAATACCAGTGTTTGTGTGTGTGTGATAAAGAACTAGCCTTTTCTTCTAGGTATCAAAACCAATAGAAAAGTGAAGTTTAAAAAAAAATCCTCTAAAATGCATTTTCAAGCCCAGAGCTTTTATTACTACAGTTCAAATGCTCCAAGTTCCTCTGTGAAAATGTCTGAACACTCATTCTCTATTTCTGTCCTTACCTCAGCATGGGCTGGTTGGGTGAGCAGAGTGGGCCCCATAATCGGGAGGCTCAGTATGACCGGCTGGCCTGGTGATCCACCCCAGCCTGCTGTGCTGTCTCATGCCTGCTGCTCCTCGGATTTACCTACGACCAGCCATTCTCTATGACCAGGTTGTGCCATGTCTTTCTGCTTCACACGTGGCCAGGACTTGGCATTCTGCGCTTCCCTCTCGGAATGCCTCCCCTGGCCACAGAGCACCTACTCATCTTTGACTGGCTTAAATGTCATCCTGCCCCCATGTTTCTCCTGAAGCTTCTGTATCTCCACCACTGTTTTCCTCTGAACTGTTTCATGGGGCTGCAGTTTTTTCTGTGCTAAGAAATTCCTTAAAGGTTTTAATTCTTTTTTTTTATCCTTGTATGTCTGACACACACGGTTTGTCCTGAAAAAATGCTTGCTGAGTTGAATCAACAAATTATGTTATTTCTGTTTCTTTCCTTTTATTCTTAACCCAGATATGTTTCAGTTTACTTCTGCTTACATGTTTGTGGATTTCCTTATAAGGCCATATCATTTTGATACACATTAAAATTTTCTTTATTCTGCTGTCAAATCTGAGTTTAAAAATAAAGGAGGTACAACTTCCCGTTGTCTTACCCTGATCATAGGTCTTGTCCCATGGGCATCCTGTCACTATCTGTCACAATGTTTCTCTGACATATGTGCCACCAGCTGTGTCCCCCAACCCCCTGCAACACCAAGTATATGTGGATAGGTGCAAACTCCCAAATTCCTGTAGGATGATTTAAACTCACACTGACCTTGGCTTGGGTCCCTGTTCGTGGACTTGCTCTGTGACCTGGGGGAATTCCCTGTGCTTCTCCTTCTCTATGCTTGTTTTTTTTAAATTGAATTATTTATTGGTATATTTTATATACAGCTCACAATCACACTCAAAATTGGGGAATTTGTACAGTATATGACAAGAGTTAATTCTCATTTTTACCCATATCCCTACCCAACCACAACCCCCATCCCTCATATACATACTATTTCTTTTTCTTTCCAAATCATATATATTCTTTCCCCTCATTACATTCCCCACCACATTCCCTTTGAATATTTCCTGTTTTACAAAATCTATCCTACATTCTAGAACTCATTTACATATACAGGTTCTCATACCAGAGAAAGATACAGTATTTATATATCTGTGATCTATTTATTTCACTTATTAGTGTGTCCTCAAGGTATATCCATTTGCACATAATGAATGAAACTTGTCATTCTTTATGGCAGAGTAATACTCCATTTTATTAAAAAAACACATCTTTATCCAGTCTCCAGTTGATGGGCATTGTATTGTTTCCAAGATTGGGCTATCATAACCTGGGCTGCTATGAACATGGGTATACATATGTCTTTCTAATATGAATCTTTTAATTCCTTTGAGTATATTCCTAGCAGGGGAATAGCAGGGTCAAATGGGACCTCGAATCCTAGTTTTCTGAGGAATCTCCACAATGGTTGTACAAGTCTACAATCCCACCAGCAGTGGAGAAGGGTTCCTTTCTCCCCCCAGCCTCGCCAGCATGTATTGCTGGTTGATTTCACAATAGCAGCCATTCTTTGTGGAGTGAGATGAAATCTCAGTGTTGTTTTCATCTGCATCTCTCAAATGACCAGTGATGTTGAACATTTCTTCCTATGCTTCTTGGGTACTTTTACTTCTCCCTCTGAGAAGTGTCTGTTCATTGCAAATGAACTTTTTTTTTTTTTTTTTTTTTTTTTTTTTTTTTTTTTTTTTTT
>PVIC010012366.1:6228-39925 GCA_004025085.1 Thryonomys swinderianus | reverse complement strand
GCTGGCCCTGAGCTCACTATGGTGCCCAGGCAAGCCACTGCGAACTCAGCAATCCTCCTGTCTCTGCCTCCCGAGTGCTGGGATTACAGGCGTAAGCCACCACGTCCGGCATTGTGGTATGTGGTGTTGATTGTTGGTGGGCGTGTCTCCACGCCCAACATTCTATGTGATTACTGGAGATCGAACTCAGGACCTTGCCGAGGCAGGCGCTGGAACCACTGAGCTAACCCTCCGGCCAATGTACTGTTTTTTGAGACAGGTCTCAGGCTGGCCTCACACTCATGGCGATCCTCCTGCCTCTACCTCCCGAGTGTTGGGATTATATGTGTGCGTCACCACACTGGCTAAAACAGATTTTTTTAAATTTAAGGAAATTTATGATCTATCTACATAAGCCACTTGAATACCCTTGTAAAATACTTTCAGTCTATTAAAAAAAACTACTTTCTCAAAGCTGAACCATTTTCCCGTTTGGTAATGAAGAAAAAAGGTGTCTTGAGGTAAGCTTTCTATAAGCTCATGTATAGCAACCACATTAGAAAATATTAAAATATTTTTAGGTTCACTTTGGGAAATTCTAAATTTTAAAACCACTCCCAATGAAAATACGACCACTTCAAAGAGAAGGGGATAATTTCAAAGTTCAGACCAAAACAGCTTTTGACAGAAACCACTTTGTGTTGGGGAGCAGTAACCCAGTTTCGTTCTGAGTGTGATGTTTGCTGCCCTTAAGAGAGCTGCAACTTTCGAGCAAGATTTTTTTCATTAATGCCTGATAATAGGTAAAACAGAAGGGGAAACAACACATTTTCATGCTACACTGTATCTTACCTCCTCGGTTTAAGGGAGAAAGGCAGCTCTAATATACACACTGTCCTACCAACTAGTGACAGCATTGCAATTTTAGCTCAAGGCTCAACTATCCAACACGTGCCAACTTCACAAGAAAAAAACCTCATCACACAAAATTATTTTCTGCTGTTTGCTCATTGGCATAACAAGTGCTCAGTAAAGCTGATGAAAGATATCAAATACATGAAGGTTTTCTCCACATGGAATTTTTAATTACCTTTTCCCAGATTACCAGTCTTGGTGCTGCATGCTCAGTAGGACGGGAGTGCCCAGCACCTGCTTTTCTGAATGAACCACCTGTTCACTGCATAACCTCCCTGAAAACTCCACGGCTGTTATTTTCAGGATAGAAAGTCACTGGTAACAATATACACTCCAGACATTTGTATTTTAACTGTATTGGAATGTTTAAAAAGTGGTCCTGCGTGCTGAGAAGTACTGGGCCCTGCAGGGAGGGAGCAAGCGCTGGCTCCCAGACAGCAAAGTGGGTGGAGGGAGCCATGATGTGGGCTGAGGGCTTTTTATAGAGTGAATTTCCTAATCTAAAGAAAACCTCAAGTCTTCACAATGTATGTGCTACAAACAGGTCCACTTAGCCTAAAATCTTAATGTTTCACTTGTTTGTTTCTGTTTGAAAATACCTTTTGTCACATACCAAATTCAGCAATCCTCCTGTCTCTGCCTCTCGAGTGCTGGGATTATAGGCATGAGCCATCATGCCCGGCACTGTGGAATGTGGTATTGATTGCTGGTGTGAGTTACCACGCCCAGTACTGTATGTGGTTACCAGGGATCGAACTCAGGACCTTGAGCTTGCAAGGCAGGTGCCGGAACCACTAAGCTAAATCTCTGGCCCTTTATCTTTTTCTTTAACTTCAGTTTTATGAGAGAAAACTTATTAAACTTATTTTAGATATTCACCTCATCTTGATATATACCTGATGTGTACTGAAGTAAAAAACTTGCTTTGATCAAATAAGAATAAATAAAATCAGATTCATCATATAAAAATGTAGGCAAAGTAGATTAGGTCAAATGAATATTTTTTGTTTTGATCTTGAGGCAGGGTCTCACCATGTACTTCAGGTTGGCTTTGAACTCTCAGTGATCCTCCTGCCTCAGCCTCCTCAGGCATCCACTACTGTGCTCAGTGATGAATTTTTTTTTTTTTTTTGAGATAGGGTCTCCCTTTGTAGTTCAGGCTGGCCCTGAGCTCACTATGTAGCCCAGGCAAGCCTCGAACTCAGCAATCCTCCTGCCTCTGCCTCCCAAGTGCTGGGATTACAGGTGTGAGCCACCATGCCTGACACTGTGGTATGTGGTGTTGATTGCTGGTGGGCGTGAGTCACCAGGCCCAGCATTGTATGTGGTTACTGGGGATAGAACTCAGGACCTTGCACTTGTGAGGCAGGCGCTGGAACCACTGAGCTAAATCTCTGGCCCTCAGTGATGAATTTTTAAAAGCAAGTCTCTTGTAGATAGATAGTTTGGGTTTGTTTTAAATGGAAAGGAGGTCCCACTGTATGTCTGGCCTCAAACTCCTGGGTACTGACTTTTACACTGTTCTGGGTAGTAACTGAGGAAAAGAACACAGAGCCAGGTATTATTCTGCAATCCCAAAAAAGAAACAATGTTCCTTGGTAGAATTATATACTACTACTTATTCAACAATCTTGCTCCATGCAAGAACTGAACCTTAATCCAATTACGACAGTAAGTCTAAATGACAATTTTCAGGAAACAAAAGGAACTGAGGAACATCTCAAATGACACCACAAAGATGCAGCCAGCAGACTGCAGACACAACTGTACAAGGGAGGGGTTCCCTGACTGAAACCGCCAGGGTGGGGAAGCGCACGACCCCGACAGCCTAGGAAGCACAGAGAATCACACATTTGAACCAAGAACTCTTCTACAGACCCTAGTTCAAACAAACTGAAATATAACTATGAGTCAACTGGGAAATATAACCACTGACAGCATAATGATGTTGAGAAAGTTTGTTAGTGTAATAATGTTATTGTAGCTGTTGTCTTAAAAGTAATTTTATATTAATAAGTAACATGATGTGATGTCTGGAACTGCTTCAAGTGTGTATGCAGAGCAGGGTAGGTAGGTAGGGGTGAGTGGTGGGTGTGGATGCAGAAACCAGACTGGCCCAGTTCACATTCCTCTCTCTAGCAGTAAAAAGAGTTTTTGTTTTTGTTTTGTTTTGTTTTGTTTTTGAGACAGGGTCTCACTTTGTAGTTCAGGCTGGCCCTGAGCTCACTATGGAGCCCAGGCAAGCCTCTAAGTCAGCAATTCTCCTGCCTCTGCCTCCTGAGCGCTGGGATTACAGGCGTGAGCCACTACGCCTGGCCAAAGAGTTTTATTTTCCCCAATAGCAACACTGCCTTTTTTGAGAGGTCGAAATATAATTGAGAAACACAGGACACTCTGACCTGATAAGAATGACAATGAAATCCAATCATTTGATGTAACCAAGGGATGAAAAGTAAAGCAGAAGTAGGAAAATCCCTCCACACTATAACTAGTTTCTCTTTGGGCTACTTATTTTTCATATATCTAAAAACAATAATACAAGCAATGTGGTATATTTCTAAGTTAATAAAAATTCAAAATATGCTAACACATCCTGATTAAATGTGTAAAAGAAAAAAACCAGGCATGGTGGCATGCCTGCGATCCCAGCATGCAGGAGGCAGAGGCAGGAAGATCACTGTGAATTTGAAGCCAATCTGAACAGCATAGTAAAGCTGGGTCTCCAACAAAAGGGGGGCAGGGCAGAGATGTAGCCCAGTGGTGCCATGCCTGCCTAGCAGTGCAAGGTCCTGAGTTTGATCCCTGGTACCGAAAAGAAAAGAAAGAAAAATGATCAAAGTAAAACATTTGCCTAGTGAGGTCACCCCTCAGTCAGGGTTAGAGTCCTGCCCTCTAACCTTGTAGTTATTACTACACCCCAAACATAAATTCGCTTTTAACATTTCAAAGGCAGAATAATAAAATGGAATCGCAAACGTCTCTTGTCTTCGAGCGGAACTTACCATGAAGCTCTGGCTACAGGCAGGAGGCAGGTGTGAGGGGCTTTTGGGCGCAGCCAGGGTTTACAACGTTTGTGGCGGCGCTGGTGCCGAAGCCACTCCACATGGCTGCCCTTGGGCACAGGCCATGCCTTGGGATCTCAGCAGAGTGGACTGTCCCCAAAGGGCATGAGTCTCCACAGCACGGTTTCACGGAGCCCCCGAAGACGACTGCAGAGGGTTCTCCACGCCCACCACTGTGAAGTGACGGCATCTCCTCTGGGTCGGCCAGCCCGCGTCAAAGGCCCTGGGCCACAGGGTTTGAAGCAGCCCGGTGCAGCCACACAGGCCAGCTGGCCTCGGCTCGCACTGGGCCTGTGCCGGGCTCCAGGCTGCACTCGCCCTCACCTCACTAACACAGTGACATGCCAAGGTCCACCTCTGGAAACCGCCCAACCTCCATTCCAACAGCGGACACAACATCCAGCCCAGCAGAGCCATCTCCCTGCCGCCCTCTCACGCCACCCCACACAGACGCTATCAGAACGCCGACTGCGGAGTCGCAGCTACAAACCTCCAGCGGTTCCTCGGCCTCGGACTAAAGTGCAGCCCTGACTGCGCCCACACTCACACTGCGGCCAACGTCCTCCTCTCCTCCCACGTGGATCCTCACGCTTCTCTCAGCGGTGCCCCGGGTTTTCCTGCCTCCACAACTGGAGGTCCTCATGCCGCCTGTCCAGAAGCCTCCTCCCTCTGCGCATCGGGAATCCCAGCCGTCGGGGGAACCGGCTCCAGGGCACCTCTTCCCTGACTGCTCGGGACCCCCTAAGCAGGAGCGATCTTCCCATCACCGCCTGTATGACAAGGGGCTTCTCACCTAACACACCACTCACAGCCTGAGTGCTGCAGTTTTTCTGTAAATTCTGTCTCTCCTGCTACAAGATCTTTGGCAGGAAAAAAAAAAAAAAAAGATGTGCACGTCCCCTGCCGCCTCATACACCACTCTGCCTGAGGCAGGCCCAGGACACACACACACAGAGGATGAGCTCTAACAGGGATCGAACTCAGGACTTTGCGCTTCCGAGGCAGGTGCCGGAACCACTGAGCTAAACCTCCAGCCCAAGAATCACAAGATATTTAAATTATTAAACTGAGCTGCCTTCCAGTCTCTCCCCCAGCTCTCAATCAGCAACAACTTCCAATGCACACAGGTGAGCAATTTCCCAGGAGTTCCTGGGCAGGTATGCGGGGTGAGTGAAGAGTGCACCGCTGGGGCCCAGGCACACCTGTGTGCAACGAGCCCGAGCTGCCAGGAACCAGGAGAGGGTGGGAGAGCTCCCCAGATCTGTCTAAAGCAGCCTGGGGCAGAACTGTCCTGAATGTTAAGATAACTTCAAAGATACTAATGTCAAAGATAACTTACATTTGTTTAAATAAATACAGAGAGCCAGACACATTATATACAGCACATGTGCACAATGTATGCTACAACTAAAACTAGTCTGTGAATAGGCATTTGAGTGTTTAAGAACTTAATCTAAGATGTTTTCAAATAGAAAAGGAACAATGAAAAATTAATGAAATATGAATTGACTCTGAAGCCTCGCTAATAGTAACACTACCGGTACTGTGTATCAATGTTGTCTTCTTCATTCTAGCTATATGCCACGGTTACAGAAAACTTTATCAGTAGGGAAACTAGGTAAGGGATATGAGTTGCACCTCCTGCTTCAGTCTCACGAGTGCTGGGATTACAGGTGTATGCCACCACGCCTGGCTTAAACTGTTCTTTTTTTACACATTCTCAGGTTGATGTGGCAAGGACTATCAACTAGCAAATGGGCACTATTTTTCACCAGAATCCATGTACAAACATGTAAGTATGTTTTATGGCACAAATCTCAGTTTGGATAATGCCAAGATAACCTGGCCAGTTCTAACATTACCTTGCATCCCCAGCACCAGCTCAGCACACGGTAGGGAAGTAGAATAAAGGGCAAAGAGAAACAGGGGCAATCTGTGAAGCCATTTGACTCATGGAACAGATTTATTAACTCATACTTTTTTTTTTTTTTTGAGACAGGGTCTCGCTTTGTAATTCAGGCTGGCTCTGAGCTCACTATGTAGCCTAGGCAAACCACGAATTCAGCAATCCTCCTGCCTCTGCCTCCTGAGCGCTGGGATGACAGGCTTGAGCCACCACGCCCGGCACTGTGGTATGTGGTATTGATGGCTGGTGGGTGTGAGTCTCCACGCCCGGCATTGTATGTGGTCAGCGGGGATTGAACTCAGGGCCTTGTGCTTGCGAGGCAGGCGCCGGAACCACTGAGCTAAATCTCTGGCCCTATTAACTCATACTTTAAAACAACCACATGGAAAAAGATTAAAGAACATGTGTGAGTGGGATCCTAAAACTCATCATGGAAAGCCATCAACATATTTGTGCATGTGTGTGTATACACTGAGAGAGACACATAGGGCTAAAAAGGAAATATTTTTATCTTCTTCCTTCATATTTTCCTGTACTTGTAAAACAAGTATTTACAATTTTTATTTTTTAAAATTGTTTTAAACATTTAAAATTTTTTTTAATTTTAAATTTATTTTGATTTTAATTTTTTGGTGGTACTGGGGATTGAACTTGGGTCCTTGTGATAACAAGGCAGGTATAGTACCACTGAGCTAAATCCCTGGCCCTTTTTCTTTTTTTTAGACAAGGTCTCACTTTGTAGTTCAGGCTGACCGTGAGCTCACTATGTAGCCCAGGCAAGCCTCGAACTCAGCAATCTTCCGGAGTACCTCTGCCTCCCAAGTGCTGGGATTATATGCGTGAGCCACCACATCTGGCACTGTGGTATGTGGTACTGATTGCTGGTGGGCATGAGTCACCATGCCTGGTACTGTTGTATGTGGCTACCAGGGATTGAACCAGGGTCCTTGTGCTTGCTAGGCAGGCACCGGAACCACTGAGCTAAATCTCCGGCCACTAAACTTTTTTTTTTTTTTTTTTGAGACAAGGTCTCACTGTAGTTTAGTAGCTCAGGCTGGCCTTGAACTCACTGTGTAGCCCATGATGGCTTGAACTCACGATAATCCTGCCTCAACCTCCTGAATGCTGGGATCTCAGGCATGTGCTACCAAACCAGGTGCATCTATAATTTTTTTTTTTTTTTTTGGAGACAGGGTCTCGCTTTGTAGTTCAGGCTGGCCCTGAGCTCACTATGGTACCCAGGCAAGCCGCCGCGAACTCAGCAATCCTCCTGTCTCTGCCTCCCGAGTGCTGGGATCACAGGCGTGAGCCACCATGTCGGGCATTGTGGTATGCGGTGTTGATTGTTGGTGGGCGTGTCTCCACGCCCAGCATTATATGTGGTTCCCGGGGATTGAACTCAGGTCCTTGCGCTTGCGAGGCAGGCTCTGGAACCACTGAGCTAACCCTCCGGTCCCAACAGTAAAAATTTTTAAAAACTGATTCCTATTCGTGACAATATATTTGTAATTAAACCTACTGTTACAATCCTATAAAGCTAAGAAATATAAAAACATCAGCTATCAGCCAAAAGACTCTAGAGTTTCAATGTTAACTATCTATGCATATAAGCTGAGCTTACAGAATAATATATACCACCACAGTATTATTGTTTAGCTCTAAAAAATATACCACAGTTATAAGTATGAAGTTATCTTATATGGATCCTATTTATAAATACATATACTTCTGGTAATATTTGTACTGTTAGCTGAGGAGATCAGGAAACAGTTTTACACAAAACACACAAATCTCTCCTTACCAAGGATTTATCTCAGTGTGTTTAGCAGCTAAGAAAACTTAAAACATACTTAGTATAAAACCAAAAAAGACAAGAGATAAGAAAGTGAGAGACTCATCAAAGTTAAATGGCTCCTCTCATATCAGTAACTGGACCTGGCACCCAGATTCTGGTTCTGATCAAAAGGCTCAAAGCCAGGTATGATGTCTGTGTCATGGTACATGTCTGTAATCCCTCAGGAGGCTGAGGCAGGAAGACTGCAAATTTAAAATTAGCCTGAGCAATTTGGTGAGACACACACACATACATACACACATGCCAAAGAAAAAAAAATATATATGCCCTAACACTTGCCTGTGAATGTTTATAGTGGCTCTGTTCACAATCATAAATAACTGGAACTAATCCAAATGTCCTTCAGATGCTGACTGAGAAACAATTGGTGGTACACTGTACACTCACATATGGAATGTTACTTGATAATAAGTAGAGTTGCTGATACCAAAAAAAACACTTGGAAAAAAATCTCAAAGACATTATTCTGAGGGAAAGAAGACAGACTTTAATGTCCACATACTAGCCAGGTATGGTAGTACACACACCTGTATTCCCAGGACTCTGGGAGGCTCAAGTAAGAAGATCACAAGTTCCAGTGTGGGCAACTCAGTGACTTAACAAATAAGAAAATTTAAAAAGAGCTAGGAATGGGGCCAGAGATTTAGCTCAGTGGTTCTGGTCCCTGCCTAGCAAGCACAAGATCCTGAGTTCAATCCCTGGTAACCACACACAACAATACTGGGCGTGGTGACTCACACCCACCAACAATCAGTACCACAGAACACAGTGCTGGGCATGGTGGCTCACACCTGTCATCCCAGCACTCGGGAGGCAGAGTTCGAGGCTTGCCTGGGCTACATAGTGAGCTCAGGGCAGGCCTGAACTACAAAGCGAGACCCTGTCTCAAAAAAAAAAAAAAAATGGGCAAGGAACGTGGCTCAGTGCAAAGGTCCCAGGGCTAGATTAAAATAATTTTTTAAAGAGATAGAAAGTTTATGTACTATATAATCCTATTCCTATAACATTCTCCAAAGGACAAAACCTAGTGGTAGACAACACCTCAGTGGTTACAGAAGGAAGGGTGGATGCAAAGGATACAGGCAGGTATTCTGGAGTGATGAAACTGTTTAGTATCCTGATTGTGGTAGTTATAACAACCTACACACAGATTGACCTCCACAGAACTATATGCAGAACTAATACTGTACATATTTTAAAAACAAACTATTCAATCTCTGCTTTCCAAAAGCCAAAAATAAAACTGGGAGTGGTGGTTCACATCTGTAATCTTAGCACTTGGGAGGCTGAGGCAGGAGAAGCTCTGGGAGTTAAAAGCCAGTTTGGGTTACATTGCGAGATCCCATCTCAAAAAAAAAAAAAAAAAAAAAAAAGAAAGAAAAAGAAAAGAGGCCAGAAATATTTGTAGAATTTTATCTTTAATTTTTCAATTAGTAAAATAATCTGATAACTTTTTTTTAAGTTTTTTTAAGACAGGGTCTCACATTGTAGTTCAGGCTGACCCTGAACTCACTATGTAGCTCAGGCAAGCCTGGAACTCATACCAATCCTCTGGCCCTCTGCCTCCCGAGTGCTGGGATTACAGGTATGAGTCACCATGCCTGGCAATCTAATGACTTTTGGGAGGGGGTTTTAAGGTAAGGTCTCACTGTAGTAGTTCCAACTGGCCTTGAACTCACTATAGGAGCTGAGCTAATGACCACCAGAACTAATGACTCTTATCTTTAAAAGAACATATCAGAAAACTAGCACTTAGTTTTCCTTTTAGTAAAATGGGGACAATAAGAATTTCTAACACCTCAGCAAGCAGCAAGAAAGTTCTACGGTGAGGGCGCTGCTGTGTTAAACTCATGCACAGACATAAACAGTGTGTACTGCCTGGGCAAACAGGCTAAGACGACTCCAACCCAGGAGCCAGAAATCTGCCCCTAGGAGGCGCTGTCCAGGGTCTGTGCTCCCCTGTCCAATAAGCCATGGGGAAGAGAGCTGAGCCCTTCTCCCAAGCAAGGTTCACTACCAGGCTCTGCTGTGTTCTTCCGCACAGTATGCCATACAGGGATCACTGTATAAACGATGCTTTCAGGGTCCCATGTGAGTTTAGGACATCTCTTGTTCCATATTCGTTAGTCCTATGCTTCTCCTAACACAGTTAATAACTGTGTCTGGGGCCGGAGGGTTAGCTCAGTGGTTCTGGCGTCTGCCTCGCAAGTGCAAGGTCCTGAGTTCGATCCCCGGTAACCACATATAATGCTGGGAGTGGAGACACGCCCACCAACAATCAACACCGCATACCACAATGCCGGGCGTGGTGGCTCACGCCTGTCATCCCAGCACTCGGGAGGCAGAGACAGAAGGATTGCTGAGTTCGCGGTAGCTTGCCTGGGCACCATAGTGAGCTCAGGGCCAGCCTGAACTACAAAGCGAGACCCTGTCTCAAAAAGCAAAAAAAAAAAAAAAAAAACAACAACAACTGTGTCTGCACATGCATGTGTGTACATTTGTGTGTGTTTAGCAATAGTAGAAGTACTATCATTTAGCAGACTTCAGCTTTAAATGGAGGCAAATGGGATCCAACCCTAACCTTTTCCAGATTTTCAGGTTTTTATAGGACAACTCCTCTTTATGGAATAAGGTCATAAATATAATGATTTTATCACTACCTTCCACACCCTTTACTGCAGTAAGCATTTGTGCAGCGATGACTTTAAGAAGATACTTTCCTGCCAGGCATGGTGGCCGGGTACCTCTGTGAGGCCAACACTCAGGGCAGAAGCAAGAGAACCTCCAAGAGTTCAGCCTGGGTACCTCGTGAGTTCATCTAGCCTAAAATCGAAGAGCAAGACCTCGTCTCAAGTAAAGAGTGACGACGACGACAACAACAACAACAACAACAACAACAAAAAACCCTTTTCATTAAAGACTATATAACACAGTGGTTTTCCAAATTGTGTGCTCATGGTGGCACACCCCTGTGATCCCAGCATTCAGGAGGCTGAGGCAAGAGGATCACTGCAAGTGTGGAGCCTGGGCCACATAGTGAGTTCAAGTCCAGCCCAGACTACATAGTGAGACCCCATCTCAAAAAGACAAAACAAGGGGCCAGAGATTTAGCTCAGTGGTTCCGGAGCCTGCCTCGCAAGCGCAAGGTCCTGAGTTCGATCCCAGTGACCACAGAGAATGCTGGGCTTGGAGACTCACACCCACCAGCAATCAATACCACATACCAAAGTGCCGGACGTGGTGGCTCACGCCTGTAATCCCAGCACTTGGGAGGCAGAGGCACGAGGACTGCTGAGTTCGAGGCTTGCCTGGGCTACATAGTGAGCTCAGGGCCAGCCTGAACTACAAAGTGAGACCCTGTCTCAAAAAAAAAGACAAAACAACATAAAAAACGAAATTGCCTGCCCCGATCCAATGTTTCTAAATGAAAATAGAAATGAATAAAAACTCATAGCACCTGACAGACAGTGAGGGTAAGGACTGTGGCATGATGAGCTTTCCCTCTAGCTACAGGTATGGAAGCCCGGCTTCTCCCTGGGGACCTTGGTCAGGAGTCTGAGAAGCACCACTGAACAGAAAAGAGACACAAGCAGTCTGGTCTGGAGCCATCCATATCTGCAATAGCTGCTGCCTCTCAGAACTCAGTGCCCCGCTGCAGAGATAGGAGTCACCTACAGGAAATTTAAAAAGTTAACATCCTCCGTGGGTGACAAAGGTCCAGGCAGAGACTGGAAGGCAGGTCAAGCCGCCTCCTGGGTGCTGAGTGCACCTTATGCCGAGGTGGTAAAGGTGATCTGCATTTACTCAACACAGCCTGATGGGAGGGAAATCACCACTTGTTTCTAACTTTTAGTTCTAATATCACTTGGCAATATTTTAAATTTACTATATTATATAAGATTTAGACTTTTAAATGTAAAAACCAAAACAATTTTTTTTTTTTTTTTTTTTTTTGCTTTTGAGACAGGGTCTGGCTTTGTAGTTCAGGCTGGCCCTGAGCTCACTATGGTGCCCAGGCAAGCTGCCGCGAACTCAGCAATCCTCCTGCCTCTGCCTCCCGAGTGCTGGGATTACAGGCGTGAGCCTCTATGTCCGGCATTGTGGTATGCGGTGTTGATTGTTGGTGGGCGTGTCTCCACGCCCAGCATTATATGTGGTTACTGGGGATTGAACTCAGGACCTTGCGCTTGCAAGGCAGGCGCCGGAACCACTGAGCTAACCCACTGGCCCCAAAACAATTTTTAACAGAAAAAAATATATCTTATGTCCAAAAGCCAAATTTTTTCTTTTAAAGCAAAACAAGATCCACACTGGGGAATCACAAGATTTATGTGCTTTCTAAAAAAATCAAGCCTTTCCTGTGTAATATACATAAAGCCTTATCTGAACGACATTTTAGATGAAAGCTTTACTTCAAGGTAATTTGGCTTTGCCCATTCAGAAGCTATAGCTTACTTTCAAAAGGGATAATTTTTTAAAAAAAGAAAAAAAATGGATGATTTGTCCACTAAAACATTTATGTACTAAAGTTTCATAGTAATGCTCTTATTATGAAATCACTTATTCCTTCTGAAAACCAGGTCAGCACGCGGCACGCTCTGCACCTTACTCGCATGTGGCTCCGTCACCGGGAGCACTGCCGCAGGGTTTCCCAGCTGGGGACCATGGACGGGAGAGCCCGGATCGCCTTCCCAGGAGGCGGTCCCCACGCACACAGACGCTTGGCCGCAGGTGCCAGGAACACATTCCTGCCCCTGGGCCTGACAACGAAAAGTCCTCCCTGGACAAGACCAGTGCCCCCAGGCAGAGGCACCTGTGCCCGGGGAGCTCTGCTTCACACACTTTAATCACTCTGTCCAGGTCTGGGCAAGGGAGGGTGGGTGGTACTGCTCCAAGTGAAAGAAAACATTGATCCCAAGGGAGTTTTCACTGGGAACAATGGTGTCTCCCTTGTCAGTCAAGTCCACAGTGATACAGTTACAGTTCACTCTATTTGGTTGACAGGCCCACTAAACCTCAAGAAACTTAAAGTCAACAATACTTTAAATTTTTCATGTTGCTATTTGTTTAGAATTTGGCATTCCAAAAAATGTTTAAATGTTTACATAAATTCTAGCTATAAAAAACTATATTAAATTAAAAATTTTTAATTAGCAATGCAGGAAGAGTTATGATTTCAGTATTTTAAAGAGACAGTAAAAATATTCAGCAAATGTGAAAACACATCTTTCAGGTATTACTTTTTTTTTTTTTTTAAATAGCTGGGGTCTTGTTATGCTACCCAGGCTGGTCTTAAAACTTATGGGTTCAAAGGACCTTCCTGTTTCAGCCTACTCAGTAGCTGGGACTACAGGCATACACTGCCATGCCCAGCTTAGGTATTATAACATTTTTAAAATTGAATTCTTTATTGGTACATTTTATATACAGCTCACAATCACGCACAACACTGGGGAATTTGTACCAGTATATGACACAAGTTAATTCTCATTTTTACCCACATCCCTACCCACTCACCCCCTATGTACATGCTTTTATTTTCTTTTGGAATCATATTTATTCCTTCCCCTCATTAAGTTCCCAGGTATTATAACATTTTAAAGATATTTTCCATTATATTAATCCCTCTTCATTAAGGATGAAATAAGTCTGCTTTCAGATTGGCTTAGGAATTGTTAATATCAAGAAAACCTAAGGCATTTAGATATATGCAAAAGTATTCTGAAATGATTTTGTACCAGAAAATATTTCAATACTTGATTCAAAGTAGGACATTAGAAGTATGCATTCCTACAATAGGAGCTATTTGGGAGGCTGAGGTAGGAGGTCTGCAAATCCTTTTCTAAAAAAAAAATTTTTTTTTTTTTTTGCTTTTTGAGACAGGGTCTCGCTTTGTAGTTCAGGCTGGCCCTGAGCTCACTATGTAGCCCAGGCAAGCCGCCGCGAACTCAGCAATCCTCCTGTCTCTGCCTCCCGAGTGCTGGGATTACAGGCGTGAGCCACCACGTCTGGCATTGTGGTATGCGGTGTTGATTGTTGGTGGGCGTGTCTCCACACCCAGCATTATATGTGGTTACCCGAGATCGAACTCAGGACCTTGCACTTGCGAGGCAGGTGCCAGCACCACTGAGCTAACCCTCCGGCCCTCTCAAAAAAAAAATTTTAAAAGGGTTCAGGATGTAGCTCAGTGGTTTACCATGTTTCAATATTCAAGGCCACTGATATTGTATGTTAAGATGATAAACTCAAAAGGGTGAAAACCATTCATAAGAGTCTAGCTATAAGCCTTTATATTTTGTAGGTCACATATAAGTAAAAAAAAATTATATTCCATTTAATCCCAGGGGAGCTAAATTCTAAAGCTGGAAAGCATACATGTAAAAATTATATCCTTCCCTAACATTAAAGACCAAAAAAAAATCACTTCACACTTTATCTTTGTTGTTGTTTTGTTTTCAGACAGGGTCTCACCATGTATTTTGGGCTGGTTCTTGAACTCACTATGTAACCCAGTCTGGCCTCAAATTCATGACAATTCTCCTGCCTCCGCCTCTCAAGTTCTGGGGTTACAGGTGGGTACCACAATGCCCAGCTGTAGATCTTTGTTTAATCCCCAGATGCCACATGCACAGTTAAAGACCAAGAAATCAGGGTATGAAGCCATCATTCTTTTCCATTTCTCTTTTCTCCCAATAGTACATTCTCACTACACTCATCGGTTTATCAAAAAACTGACAAAAGCAAGCAACCAGCTATTTGCTAGGCCATTGACTTTAATGAAATAGAAAAGAAAAAAAAAAGTTAAAAGAGCCCCCTCCAAAGAAAACGTTTACTCAGCAAAATATGTTATAATTAGGGGAAAATACTGTAATTTAATCACCTGGATTTTGCTTAGCCATCTGGACTTGCATGGTGCTCGTGCAGTTATTATGCATTGTGGCCAAAAATAAGCTTTTAAGTGTCCTGCAAAATCTAAGATGAGTTAAAGACTATTATTTGTCAATCATTCTTTATCAGCAATCCAACACTAGGGACTAGTCCACTGATAGGCAAGCCCCTAGGTAACTCAGTAATAAAAGAAAACAAGGATTAGCAAATTCTCTTAAGGTAACCCCTAATGTATTTCTAATGTGTCTGCCTTATCTGGAAAGTCTCTAGGTAACTCTTACAGGCTTACAGATTTGTCACAGTGTTCTACCGCAAATATAACAATTTAAGTGCATAGCAACCAAAGAAATTGTTTTAAAAGTTGTATGCACTAAATAAAACTATACATGGCCTTAACTGAATATACTTTATAGGTAATGTTTTTAAACTATTTATTTATTTATTGAGACAGGGTCTTGCTTTGTAGTTCAGGCTGGCCCTGAGCTCACTAGGTAGCCCAGGCAAACCTTGAACTCAGCAATCCTCCTGCCTCTACCTCCCAAATGCTGGGATTACAAGCATGAGCCACCACGCCCAGCACTGTGGTATGTGGTATTGATGGCTGGTGGGTGTGAGTCACCATGCCCAGCATCATATGTGGTTACTGGGATCGAACTCAGGGCCTTGCGCTTGCGAGGCAGGTGCTGGAACCACTGAGCTAAATCTCCGGCCCTTAAACTATATTTTAAAAGGGAAAGGGTAGGCTGGGGATTTAGGTCAAGTGGTACTGCGCCCACCTTGGAAGCACAAGGGTCAGTTCAATCCCTGATCCTCCCTGTACCAAAAATAAATAAATAAATGGAATGTGCTGGGGATTTAGCTCAGTGACACTATGCCTGTCTCACAAGCACAAGGTCCTAAGTACAGTCCCTGGTATTACAAAAAAAAAAAAAAATTAGTTAAAAATAAAAAATAAAATAAAAAGGGAAAGGCACTGCCTTCATTTTCATATAACTATCTTTTTGGCTAAAAACAAGGCTACACAAGTAATCTATGAGCCAAAAAGAAGGAATACAGTTTAACAGGTAAAAGGATTTTACCTTTGTTTCCTTCCCCACCAAAGCAAAAATGCACAGGGTGCTCAAATCTGTAATCCTAATAACCTACAGCCAAAATCTCAGAAGAACAATAGAAATTCTATAAGGAAAAAAATGTTCATGAGAATTTTTAAATCAAACATAACTGCTATATAAACAAACAGATTAACTAAAATAACCAACTGATGTCTCCACTAATTCTACCAAGCACTTTATGGCTTGCCTTAACCATGAAAATTTACACAAGGCTTTGCATATGATTCAACTCTGGACCCAGAACTCAATGAAATACGTTAATGTCCTAAAACACCCCTTTCACTCACCACATAAACTCTAAATAGTCTTAAAACAAGCACAGCTTGTGAATGCTGTAGAATTTGGAGCTAGGTTTCATCTTTTACTAAGTTCAACCAGTCATGGAGTAACTAAGAAATATGAATCCCAGTAAGCACCTGTACCTATAGTACTTAGTTGTGCCTGAAATATTTCTATTTTTCATTCTCAAATCTGTACAAAAAGAATACAGATCATCAGAGCGCCAGACCTCTCAATTTTGCCATGTCAAAACGATCTGCACTTTCCTCTGACATGTTTGTATCCCTCTATCTATTGAGTTCCTAATAAAAACGCATACAGGAACTGAGCTAGGAGTGAACATATATTATCTCTAACATAATAACAAATCTCATTACACTGATGAGGAAGCTGAGGCGAGAATGGTCAAAGTAACTTGTCCAATGCCAGAAAGCCAATAAGTGGAGGAGCTGGAATTTAAACTAGTTTTTTTTTTTTTTTTTTCTGGCTCCAAAGAACCATCTCCCTGGAGTTAAAGTCACTAACCACAACAGCAGTGTCCCTCTATCAAAGTTAGTTCATGTTGTAATTGTCTGAAACAACAGCTGAGAAAACCATGACACCCACAACAGCAGCAGAAGAACCACAATTGCCAGGAGACCCAGGTACCACACAGCCCCAAAGGCGATGGTTTCAAATACAAAACAATCCACTTTTTTTTTTGCTAGCTCTCAACTTACTTTTTAGAACTAGGAAATGAAACTCAACAGTGTAATCACATTTTTGGTACAATTATTTTAAACACTCGAGAAAAGGTGACTTTTTTAAACAGTTCATTTTATACTGTATTTCTTCCATAGGCTTCAGATTTGAAAACAAAATCACATCAGCAACATTACTAACCACCCCCCCACCGCCGCCGCTGCAGACCGAGAGTGTCTCTTACCACGCTGTGGGCTCACTTCCCGTCCTCAGAGCAGAAATGGAAGCAGCTTTGGGCACTGGGAACCAGAGCCCCACACTGCAGTTGCAGGAGTAGGCGCTGCTTCCCCTAAGGAGGAGCCGGTCTGAAACCTCCTATGGGAAGGGTGGCTGGAGAGTGTGGAGACCGGAGCAAGCTGCTGTGTTAATGAGGGTGAGCTGCTGGCACCATGGCTTCTCGAGTGGCTCACTGCTACGCAATTGTTCCCGGCTTCCAAGCTCTGAAGCTGGCAGGGAGAGAATGCTGCTCTAGCAGCCATGTGTGCTGTGATCAGCCGCCTGGCTGAGTGTGGGTGTTTAACCAGGTTCCTGACTTGGTGCAGAGCGGTTCCCTCTGAGACTGTGATGGTCTAGCCTTAATACTACACTGACAAAGAAAAGTAACAACATACTGCAACTTTTAAAGGGTTTGGGTTTAGGAAAGCAAATAATTTCCAATAGTAAAACTTCAGGTGTGACGTGAACACAAAAATAAAACTTGTAACACATGCCACTTCAAGCTTATTATTGGGTAATAAAGATGTGATACATGCAACCTCAGCGTGCTTTCAAATTTCATGGGTATACAGCATAATTATTAAAATAAGTACTATTCTGCAGGTGTGTGGAACAAGTTCTACACAATATTTCAAGCCGCCTTTGCTTTCCAAAATGCAAGTTAAGACCATGAATTCTCTAGCTTCTCAGAATCTCATAAAATGCAAATAAAGGCCTCAATAGATTCCTTAAATGAAAAATACTAGCTAAATTGTAAGCTCCTAGAAAGCTGAGACTGTGTTTATTTAATAACTGCCCAATCACAAGACTATCACAAGTTGGAATAAGCGTCTCCTGATGGAAACATCATCAAAAAACAAAAGCTGAATGCAGAGTAATTAAACAAAAATAACCGACATTTATCACTGCTTATTGATAGAATGCTGCAAAGTTCATTCTTGTTTCTAGATTCCAAATGTGGAGATCAAATTCTCTATCTACAATTAAAATCCATTAAAATAATATTTCAATATGGATGATTTTGAAGACACCATCACTCTTAATAAAGTCATGAAATCAGTTAGAAGTTTAAAACTGCCTCGTTGTGCAGCAGATGCTCTACCATCGCAATGACAAAGCCTTCTTTTAAGAGATCAGATCAACTTCAACCAACATATAGGTTCCATACAGACATTATAAAACTGAACACAGACTTTGCTGTTGAAATCTGCCTCATTTTCAGCACCGTGCCAAGAATACATAATTATCAATTGGCCAAATTTAAACAAATTATTTTGACTCCACTTTTAACATTTTCTGAAAGACTCTTACATTCCATCTTTTTTTATAAGAATACAGGGAAATGATTGCTTACAAATACCAAACACTGCAATCAAAGAACAAAACACAAGATATATACATAAACTACACTGCTGTTTATTCCTCCGGGCCAAAGTAACTCTAATCCTTAAGGAAAAAAACAAAACAGAACAACACAAAAAACTCAAAGTTCCTTTCACTTTTGCCTAACAGACTTTGTTTTAGCATGAGGTCCCAGGACCAGCTTCAAGATGACAACAGACAGCTGTATCCAGAATGGTGTCTCTGTTTCACTAAGGGGTCCCTGCAGGAAGGAACCACAGAATCCCAAATCCCCAAAACCCAGCATGGAGCATTTTCAACAAATTATGCTGAAGGTAATATCTATCTGAACACATGTGCAAGCTGGCTGCTGGCTCATACAATCCCAAAGCAGCACAGCAGTCTGGAGCAGCCACCAGACATGCCAGCAATAGCAGCTCGCATTTCATTCCTAGGCATACACACGTTGTCAACAAAGCATGTGCCAGTTACCATTCCCAGAACAATACAGGCCCGGCCATCCTCTGGAGAGAAATCGACAAACCTCCTCCCTAACACCCCCCCCCCATTTCTCTACGATGTCTTGTCCATAGATGTTAAACATTATGACAAAAAGGATGAAATTCCCACACACACTTCGTCTCTAGTTACTCAACTGGAGGGAAAGCATCACTCAGGTGTGTTTCTAGGAGTCTGCTGGAGATATACGAGTGGGAGACACCATGACTAGGGTGCCCTTACAACCTGGGGCCATCACAGAGGGACTCACACAGAACACCCTGCAACACGGCTGTGGAAAGCACCCTCCTCCGAAGGCAAAGGCACATCCCTCTGATTGGCATAAGCCACTTCTGACAATGGACCTGCGATGACAGGGGCTCCTGAGCAATCAGGAAGTGTGTGTGTGTGTGTGTGTGCACGCGCGCGTGTGTGCATGTGTGTTGTGGGGGAGGTATGTGTTAGATGTGATCAAAGATTGGCCGGCTGCAAAAGGAGCATATGGGATCTTAAATCAGACAGACTTGGAGGTGAAGCCGGGGCATCTACCGACTCCACAGGCAACAGCCCTCCACAATGAACATGTTACGTGTGGATGTACTGGGGTGTCACTACCTTTGGTGTCTCCGACCAAAGACTCCTCAGCGGAACCTGACTGGAGGGGGAAGGAGGTGGGGGTAGACAGAGGTCTGCAGCACCCGCTAGGCTGAATGTGGGGCGGGTGGTGGTGGTATGCATCAGATGCACGGCGGCTCCGGGTGGCACAATACTCCAGGGTTGAGGTCTGAGCGCACCACGGGCAAAGCGGCTAGGATGCAGCCGCCAGCCGGTTGCAGGGCTGGAGCCCGCTCGCGGGGACAGGGCAGCTTTCCCTAGGCCCGCTAACTCGCGCCGCCCGGCCTCCCTCAGGCCTCGGGGCCAAACGGCAGCCAGCGCGGGGTCCCGGCGCCAGCTGGGCCGAGGGCAGCGCCCGGGCCTCCGGCGGGGTGGGGGTGCCTCTCTGGCCTAGCGCCCCGCGCCGGCCCCGGCGGAGGAAGCGCGGCGAGGGGGAAGGGCCCTACTCACCCGGCCGCCCGCTGCCACCGCCGCCGCCGCCGCCGCCGCCCCGGCCGCGGTCCATCCCGCAGGGCCTCCGCCGCGGCGCTCGAGTGACCCCGCGGCCGGCGGCCCCTCCCCCGCGCGGCGTCTGCGCTAGCGGCCGCTCCTCAGCCCCGGCCTGGGCCGCCGCCGCCGCCGCAGCGCTACGTGGCCGCCGCGCCGACGTCTCGCGACTCCCTCCCGAGCGCGCGAGGGCGACGGGGCCGCGGGGCGGGCGGCGGGGGAGGGGGCGTGCGCGTGTGGATATGCGCGCGGGGGCAGGGAGGGAGGCGGGCGGCGGCGAGAGCGCGCGCGCGCGCGCCCCCGCCCCCCAGGGATCCCAACACCTCCCGCCACCCCCCCTTCCCCTGCGTTCCGGCCGCGGGGAGCGGCGGCGCGCATGCGCAGTCCTTGGGCCGGCCCTGGCGCACCTTTTCTCGCTCCTACCACAGTGCGAGCGCACCGCCGCGCAGCTAACCGCCGACACCCCGCCCCGCCTCTCCGCCCCCGCCCCCGCCCTTGCCCACTCCTCCCACTCCCGAACGCTCAGGTAAAGGCCAGGGCTGCGCATGCGCGCCGCTCCCCTTGGGTCGGGGGCGTGGTTGCTGAAAAGCAGCCAAAACGCGAAGTGGGAGGGAGCTTTGAGTGGGGGGCGTGGGAGTCCAAGAAATGGGGAGGGGGGGTTCCAGGGGGATGCTTAGTACTAGGGAGGGGTAAAGAGAAAGGGAGCAAGTTGAAAACTGGGTCTAAGTGCTCGTGGAATAAAGTTTAAAAATTTTGACTAGTTGTCATCCCAGCACTCGGGAGGCAGAGGCAGGAGGATTGCTGAGTTCCAGGCTTGCCTGGGCTACATAGTGAGCTCAGGGCCAGCCTGTACTACATAGCGAGACCCTGTCTCAAAAAAAAATTTTTTTTTGACTAGTGACCTGCTTTTTACTGGAGGGCAGTGTAAATGACAGAGAACAGAAATGAAAGCGGCAACATGCAAGTAGTCATGGTTGTTCACCGGATGATGGCACAGCTAATAAAATTGGAGCAATTTATAGATTGCCAGGGTGGTCAGGAAAACAGATTTTAGAGTCACACTTGCCCTGTGTGCGCGCCTATGCGTCGCTTCAGAGTTGCTTCGAGAAAGGAACCCTACATTCTCAGTATTGCAGCTGTATGACTAATTAGCTATTAATCATTAATATAATTAATGGTACTATTAGCTAACAAGGTAGCATTTATCCAAGTTCAGAGCCAAGAGAGAGAGTTCATAATTGAAAGTGCTTAGGGAGTGAGGAAGAAGAAATGACTTGGTCAGCTGAAAGTCTAGGGTAGAAAGGACCCTGGGCCACAACCCTCAGGTCAGAATGACCCTCTCCCACCATAAACCAAACTTCCCAGAAGCTGTCCAAGTCTTACCTTCACAGGAACTCTTTCCATTATTAAAAGCACACACACTTAGCCGGGTGTGGTGGCTCACGCCTGTCATCCCAGCACTCGGGAGGCAGAGACAGGAGGATTGCTGAGTTCTGGGCTTGCCTGGGCTACATAGTGAGCTCAGAGCCAGCCTGAATTACAAAGCGAGACCCTGTCTCAAAAAAGAAAAAGAAAAAGCACACACACTTAACTAATGCTCTTGGACTAGAGCTATCCTCAATAGCACATAAACACTTTTTTTTTTTAGTTTTTTGAGTCAGGGTCTCACTTTTTTCTTTAAAGGATTTTTTTTTTTAAACTAGGGATTGAACTTGAGCCTTTGCTTTTCCAAGGTAGGTGCGGTACCACTTGAGCTAAAACCCCAGCCCCATATAATACAACATAGTTAATTTCTCCCAAAATGGCACCCCCCCAAGAAAATATCCTGCAGGAAGTAAAATGACCTGAGTTTGGGAGAAAGTTAAGAAAGAAACTGAGGGCCGGAGGTTTAGCTCAGTGGTTCCAGAGCCTGCCTACCAAGCACAAAATCCCTGGTTTGATCCCCGCTAACCACATACAACAATACCGGGTGTAGTAACTCACGCCCACCAGCAATCAGTAGCACATACCACAGTGCCGGGCATGGTGGTTTACACATGTAATCCCAGCACTTGGGAGGCAGAGACAGGAGGATTGCTGAGTTCAAGATTTGCCTGGGCTACATAGGGAGCTCAGACCTGAACTACAAAGTGAGACCCTGTCTCAAAAAAGAAAGAAATTGAAGGGCCGGAGATTTAGCTCAGTGGTTCCGCTGCCTGCCTAGCAAGCACAAGGTCCCTGGTTCTATCCGGTAACCACATACAACAATATGATATTGGGCGTGGTGACACGCCCACCAGCAATCAGTACCACACCCCACAATGCTGGGCGGGGTAGCTCACGGCTGTCATCCCAACACTTGGGAAGCAGAGGCAGGAGGATTGCTGAATTCAAGGCCTGCCTGGGTTCACATAGTGAGCTCAGGGCCAGCATGAACTACAAAGAGACCCTGTCTCCCCCCGCCAAAAAGAAGGAAAGAAAGAAATAACTTGGCATTCGTGGGGGCCAGTAAGCCCAGAATGTCTGGCTGAGACATCTTCTTGGACGTTTGTTCCAGTCCCTGAGGAGCAGCCAGCTGGGCCAGGGATCCTGCGTAGCAAAGGGGTGTCAGCCTACTGGCTGCAGAACAAGGGGACCTTCCAAGAGCCGCGACCCCACTCGCAGCCCACTCTGCAGGGCTCCCAGGCACTGCACTAGTGATAACACACTTTCCATCTGCAGAGCGCTTCAGGGTTTCTTGTGGGGAGCTTGTGTCCTTATCTCATCAGGTCTTCCACCAATCCTGCAAGGCAGGCAAGACAGGTATTATCCGAAGTTAAGGAAATTCAGGCCAGGAATGTTCGACCTGGTCAGTTACCTGGCCCAGTCAACAATGAAGCCAGCGTGCCAGGCTCCTGGAGAGCTGGACAGGCCCGTTTGGAAAAACTGCCACGTATTCCTGCGAACTGAAAACAGGTGTTTTTACTGAGCTCCACTTCTGCATCTCCTTTACTTTGTTTTTCCTTTTTTCTCTCTGGACCCCTGTATTTGCCCTGTGGAACTTGGTGACTGTTGCTTGGGAAGGCTCTGGGCTTCACTGAGCCAGCGAAGTCCCCTTCTGGGGATTTCCATTCTCTACTCCCTTCCAGTCTGACGCAGGGCAGGGGCTGCCAGCCGATCACTAATTCAGCGAATCACTAAGGAAGGGCCGCTTCCAAGGCCACTTGCGACTGGCTGTTGACACTGCAGCTTGGCACTCATTGGCCACTCCGAGCACCCACATCTGGCTTCACTGGAAGGCTGGTCTCGTTGTTGCCCTGGTTTCCTGGCCTCAGATAGCTTTTCATTAACTTTTTTCATTACACAATGGGTAGAGACAAGGAGAACTACCCCCTTTTAATTAAAAAAAATTGTTTTAAAAAGTTCTGCACACTTTGCTGGGCGTGCTAGCTCACACCTGTCATCCCAGATCTTGGGAGGCAGGGGCAGGAGGATCGTTGAGCTCAAGGCTTGCCTGGGCTACATAATGAGCTCAGGGCCAACCTAAACTACAAAGTGAGATCCTGTCTAAAAAAAAAAAAAAAGAAAAGAAAGAAAGAAAAAGAAAAAAAGTCTTTCAGACTTTCTTACATTTAATTTAAACAGCAATAGAGATGTGCTTTTTTGTAAGATCAGCTAGATGGCTGATACAAGCTCAGTGCGCTCCCTTGCTCCTAGTTTCCAGGGATGTACCCTTGGTGATTAATAACTCTTACTCCTGGGCCGGAGGGTTAGCTCAGTGGTTCCAGCGCCTGCCTCACAAGCTCAAGGTCCTGAGTTCGATTCCTGGAAACCACAACAATGCTGGGCATGGAGACTCATGCCCATCAACAATCAATACCACATATCACAGTGCCAGACATGGTGGCTCACACCTGTAATCCCAGCACTTGGGAGGCAGAGACAGGAGGATTGCTGAGTTCGAAGCTTGCCTGGGCTACATAGTGAGCTCAGAGCCAGCCCGAACTACAAAGCGAGTTCTGTTTCAAAAAAAAGAAACACCTCTTACTCCTAGCCGGGTGTGGTGGTTCAGGTTTATAATTCCAGAGCCCTGGAAGGCAGAGACAAGAGGATCTCAAATTTGAGCTCAGCCTTGGTAACACAGGAAGACCTTATCTCAAAATTTAAAAAAAAGGGCGGAGATTTAGCTCAGTGGTTCCAGTGCCCACCTTGCAAGGGCAAGTCCTGAGTTCGATACCCAGTAACCACATACAATGCTGGGCGTGATGACTCACGCCCACCAACCATCAATACCACATACCACAGTGCCGGGTGTGGTGGCTCACGCCTGTAATCCCTTCCCTCGGGAGGCAGAGGCAGGAGGATTGCTGTGAGTTCGAGGCTTGCCTGGGCTCCATAGTGAGCTCAGGGCCAGCCTGAACTACAAAGCGAGACCCTGTCTAAATAAATAAATAAATAAATAAATAAATAATAAAATTTTTTAAAGAAATGGAAATGTAGTTCATTGTGAAAGGCCTGGGTTTGACCCCACCAGCATGAAGAAAATTACCTGTACTTATTAGGGGTCAGGGTTAAGTTTCCCTGCTTGCCCATCAAGTAATATTACCCTACCCTTCAGCCCAAGACAGGAGCCAGGATCCCAGCCACAACCACCTACATTCTCATTCTTGACCTCTGCTCAATCATTTCACCTTTTAGGCTTTATTTTAAAGGGGGGGGGGTAGATTCTTTGGCTCTTGGCAACTTCCAGATCTGACAGCTAGGGGTTTACTCTGGAAGCCTCACCGGGTTCTTTCCTACATTGCAACTCCATTCTTTCCTAAGAAGAACTATCCAGTTCCATCCGTAAGCCCTTCCTGAAGGAAACGGTCCCTTTTCAGAATGGATAGAACTTTCCCAGGCTCCCGCTCTTTTTTTCACTTTGTCTTGTCTCCGTGATGGTGTCCAGAGACAGATGGAAAGCTGGGCCTCGTTGGTGACTGAAAGGTCACAGGGTTTATGTGTAGTTACCACACCTGCACAGTGCATTCCTGTGTCCATTCTTAAAGAGATGCGGACCACGGGCACCTTGACTCAAATGTTGGTGAAAACCTAAATGCCAAGGTGGACTGGAAGAAACAAAGGATGCACTCAAGGGCAAAATACATTCCTGCCACTGTTAAAATGGGTGGGATCCTCCTGCCTCAGCCTCCCAAGAGCTGGAATTATAGGCATGCACCACCACACCCAGCCCATTTTTAAAAAAATTTTTTATTTGACATTTTCTTCAAGTTTTTCTTTTGCATTAACTTCATCTAATCCTTCCTTCAACTCAAAGATAGGAAGGATTAAAAAATCCTCACCATTTTTAAAAAGCACCCAATAAAAATGAGTCCCGGTTTTAAGGGTCATGGTCAGAAATAGAACGTGGGTTTCCAGGGTCCAAGTCCAGGACTTCTCAGTGACACTATACTGTAGCCCTTTCCTGGACACCATACAAAGCAAATTGAACAGATGTGGTCTCTGCCCTCTGAAAGTTTGGGCCCAAATAGACAGCCAGGATGTTGGCAAACATAAAAGGACAGAGCGATTTACAGTCAGCTCGCACAGGCCAATGAATAAATGGATTAGACAGATGAGGAAAGGCACTTTCCCGGGTCTGTGAATGCTCTTTCAGTTCCAGTGAGGTAGAAAGTACAATGTCAGTGGGACTGATGTCTTGGGCAGGTCCCGTTCTTTCTACTTACCTCTGCATGGAGAAAAATGCTTGCAATTGCGCTGTGAACTCCTGCCTTTACCGCTGTAGGAACCTAAACTGGGAAGGACCCAGGGAAGGAATCAAAAGGTGGGAATCAAGAGCCAATAAATCATCTTCAACCATTTCTCTAATGCACTGTGATGAGAACACCAGTGGGCACTGCATGGATCATCCACAGTGAGAGAAAGACGGAAAGAGCCCAATACTCAACCTATTGGTAGAAGGCCTCGTGGTGAGTTCTGACTTGCAGAGGCAGATTTTTCAATTTGAGGGACGCCGGTTGAACTCTACAGAAGAGAGGCCACTCACTATCTCACCTGCAAAAATAAAAATACCTTAGCCCTGGATGTCTAATTAAAGGCCAGGAGGAATCCTGAGGTTAGGGAGCTGGGCCGTCCAGAACAAGCCACAGGGGAAAAGTCCTGCTCTCTCTCTCTAAGTGACCTGGGGCTGCCAGTACCTCCCTCGGAGGGTTGCCTCAGGGTCTGTTCACAACAGAAGGATCTAAGGCAGTTAGGACCCTGTTCTGTGCGAGCCAGTTCCAGAGACTGAGGCAGGAGCATTGCCAGCTCGAGGGCAGTCTGGGCAGTTTAGCTAGAACCTGGCTCAAAATAGTAACAGTAATAACTGTTATTATTTTTCAGGGGGTAGGGATGTAGCTCAGAAGTAGAGCTTTTCCTAGAATGCACAAGAACCTGGGTTCAATCCTCAGTAGTAAGGAAAGAGAGAAACAGAGACAGAGAGAGAAAAAGAGAAAGGAAAGAGAAAGAGAAAGGAAGGAAGAGAAAGAAAGAAAGAAAGAAAGAAAGAAAGAAAGAAAGAAAGAAAGAAAGAAAGAAAGAAAGAAAGAAAGAAAGAAAGAAAGAAAGAAAGAAAGAAAGAAAGAAAGAGAAAAAGAAAGAAAGGGCTTCCAGATTCTCTCGGGCAGCGCGCTTAGCTGTTGTCTGTAATTGAAGTGACATATGGCCCAGAGGCATGCACTGAGGTCCAATCGAGATTTTTTTAATGGAATTAATTAATTAAAGAGGGCAGCTGCACGGGGCTGAACAGCCAGTGCCAAACTCGGTAACCCTAGACCAGCCAACCCACCGGACCGGCCTCACCGCCTGAGGAGCGGCCCTGTTCACAAGGGCTGGAACGGGAGGCCTGGGAAGCGAGGAGGGACGTGGGGGCTCCAGGGGAGGCTGGGGCTCAAGCCCCTCTGCTTCCCGAACCCCCCAAGACTTGGCGCTCGAGAACTAGGGAGGAGAGAGGGGTAGGTAAACCCTGGAAAGGGAAGGCGAAGGAGGCCTTTTAAATTAAGGGGCGGGGAAGGGGAGGGGGCTGCAGGAGGCGGGGCGACTGGGGCGGGGCCTGGGGCGGAGTCAGGGGTGGAGCCCGGATGTGGGGCTGCGGGGGCGGCCACGTGGTGCCCGCGGGCTCTGTACTTAAAGGCGGGATTAATTAAACCCCTGACCTAAGGTCATTAGCGAGGTTGTGGCAGCTTTTCATAGGAGCTGGGTTAATAACAATAATAATAACAATTAAGGGTAATGAGGCCTTATCTGGAGCAAGTTGTTCCTGATTATTGTATACAGGCAGTCATTAATTCTCCTGGGCCCTCAGGGTCCCTTTTTCCTAAAAAGCACAGGAGGCTCGGAGAGGATGAGAAGATGCTGGTGCAGCTGCGGACCGCTGGCAGCGCGTTGCTATCGCGATGCGAAGACAGACCGGTACACACATCCCATGGATGGCGACTTCGACGTTGTTCTGAACAAATATCCGAGTGCGATGGAGCGGGTGCCCTGCACAGTGTCTTCTAAAAAATCGAGAGCAGACAACAGTAGTGGATCTCAGTCATCTCAACTGGGGAGGGTGAGACAGGAGGATTACAAATTCGAGCCAGCCTGGGCAACTTAGTGGGATCGTGTCTCAAAAAATAAAAGGGGCATGGGCCGGAGGGTTAGCTCAGTGGTTCTGGCGCCTGCCTCGCAAGCGCAAGGTCCTGAGTTCGATCCCCGGTAACCACATATAATGCTGGGTGTGGAGACTCACGCCCACCAACAATCAACACCGCACACCACAGTTCCGGGCGTGGTGGCTCATGCCTGTCATCCCAGCACTCGGGAGGCAGAGACAAGAGGATTGCTGAGTTCGCGGCAGCTTGCCTGGGCTCCATAGTGAGCTCAGGGCCAGCCTGAACTACAAAGCGAGACCCTGTCTCAAAAAATAAATAAATAAATAAATAAATAAATAAATAAATAAATAAATAAATAAATAAATAAATAAATAAATAAATAAAAGGGGCTGAGTATTTTGTTACCCAGAAGATTTCATTAACCATAATATTCCATCCCTCCTGGGGCCTCAGTGTGAAGGCCCTAGGATCAATAGAGAGAAACAGAGACCCAGAGAGAGACAAAGACAGGAGGGAGGAAGAGAAGGAAGGAGGAAAAGAAGTCCTAGGGTACTTCAACTTCACAAGAACCCTGGGTGGTTCCTAGATCGTGGGGAGCAGAAACAATCTCCGCTTTAATAAAGAGCTCATCCAAATCTTTCTTTTCTTGTTTTAGTTTTTTTGCGTCTTGAGACAGAGTCTTGCTTTGTAGTTCAGGCTGGCCCGGAGCTCACTCTGTAGGCCAGGCTGGCCTCGAACTCACAACAATCCTCCTTCCTCTGCCTCCCGAGTGCTGGGATTACAGACATGAGCCACCACACCTGGCATTGTGGTATCGAACTCTGGTCCTTGTGCTTGAGAAGCAGATTCCTAAACCACTGAGCTAAATCCCCAGCCCACATCCAAAATCTTTCATGAAAAGCAGAGCTGGTGGAAGCAGCTCCTTGTGTCAGAAGAGGGCCCACACCCCCATACTGGGAATCTGTCCCAGGGACTTTCACACTAAGCCGCATTCCCAGAACCCTCCCCCCCCAATTCCACACCCTTTTGAAAGAGGATCTCACTAAGTTACCAACTTGCCCTGGCTGGGCTGGCACTTACCCTGTGCTGTATTCCTGCATCAGCCTCCCGGAGTCCGGGGATTGCAGGTGAGTACTCCAGTGCCAGGCCCCTGTCCTCACCCTCTGGCCTACCCAGCTCACCATCGTCCTCGAACTATGGCCTTCCTTCTCTTCCCTCCGTGACCGCAAGGAAAGTCACCTGTAACAAGGAAGTGGAACTTCCAGGGATTGACTATCTTGTTAATTGTATATTTTAGGACATGGAGGGATGGAATATTATGGTTAATGAAATCTTCTGGGTAACAAAATACTACCATGTTTCCCTGAAAATAAAGCCTTTCTGGAAAGTAATCAGACTCAAAAAAAAAAAAAAAAAAACTAGAGAGCAAAAATCCTGGCCCCAGTCAGCCTATCCTCGCCTTACCTGCCATCACTTCTGCTCGGTGGCTAATCTGTAAGGTAGGTTTCTCATTGTCAAGGGTGATTATTTTCCAGCTACATCTTATTTTCAGTGAAAAAGGGTACTCAACATCCAGTAATACTTGAAATAGATTTAGAGTCACGTTGTTTGCTGCCTAATCTAAAACTCAAGTTGAACTGGGTGTGTTCTGTTTTATCGGTGAACCCCGCTGGCAGGGAAACTGCGAGGAGATCAATGCACAATTCTGAGAGTTCTCTAGGGAGTAATATCAACAGGAGGGAGAGAAGGGCACGTTCACTGGTGCCAGCGAGGAAGTGGGGACACAAGATGGGCGGGGTTCTGAGAGATTTGGGGAAGTGAGGTTTGATCTGTGCCCTCTGGCTGTTAACAACCTGCTTGGGGAGGCCGGACCTGTGCGGTCACACAGCCCAGAGCAAAGGGCACGCTGCAGTCACGAGAAGCTGCACAGTTCAGTGGAGCTGCATGAGAATTTGGAGAAACTGAGGACTCCAGCCAGCTTGCCAGTGTCCTTTCTGTGGGGACCCACTGCTGCGGATACCCCAGGAAAATGGGAAAGAAAAGAAGGTGCAGAGGGAGAGGAGGGAGGAAGGAGGAGGGAGAGAAAAAGGAGAGAGAGTAGGAAGGAAGAAGAAAGCAAGGGAGGAAAGAGAGGAAGGAAGAAAGCTTTTGCCTATGGAGTGATTTGGTTTGTAATTTTTCTTTTTCTGTTTTGTTTTGTTGAGACTGGGTCTCACTAGGCGGGTCAGGAAGGCCTTGAATTCACTATGTAGCCCAGGCTGGCCTCAAACTCATAGCAATTTTCCTGCCTCAGCCTCCTGGGTGCTAGGATTATAGGCGCGTGCTGGCCACCGGCACCTGTAGGAGACAACCCCTAGAAAGGAGCACCTCCCTGTTGGGGTTTGGGTACACAGCCCCTACCTCTGTGTTCTTGGGCTCCATCCCAGTTCCGACCAGGAACGTGTCCCCCACCTCTGCTTGGTCTCTTGGTGACAGAGACACCAGCGGGGAGAAGGGCCACTCAAGAAGGGCCCTGCGAGCCCCGGAGACTCTTCTGTGAGTTCGAGGCCTCGTCTTTCCCCCCAGTACCGCGCCGTGGCACAACAGTGTCCTTGTGCAAGGGCGACGCTGGAGAAGACGAGGCGCAGAGCCACGGCCCGGATTTAAGTCAGTTTATAGCCGTCATTGTGGGGCACCCGGAGTAGAGGATTCGCTGTAACTTTGCTTATTTCCTCCATTTCCCAGAGGGCAGCAGACAAGCAAGGAGGTGGAATTCGCCGCTTCATCTTAGCGAGACAGGTAAAGACTTTTCTGCCGACAGTGGTGTCTCCACGCTGACTCCACGGCCCACGCTGCGTGTGGGTCGGTGCCCTCTTTCCAGGAGAGTCTCACAAACAACGGCCACCCTAGCTGGGCAGTGTAGGGAGAGGAGAGTCCACTGCACACCTTCCGGGAGGGCCACCTGGGGTCCATGCTGGCAGCCAGCGCTCGCTAACACCCAACCAAGTGCTGAGTGCTTATGTAGCTCAGGCTGACCGTGAACTCACTATGTAGCCCAGGCAAGCCTTGAACTCAGCAATCCTCCTGCCTCTGCCTCCCAAGTGCTGGGATGACAGGCATGAGCCACCACGCCTGGCATTGTGATATGTGGGATCAGGAATTGAACTCAGGACCTTGGGCTTGCCCAGCAGACACAGGAACCACTGTGCTAAATCCACGGCTGTGAATACCTTTGCATCCCTTCATGCTCTCGGGATCCAAAGGGTTTGGAATCTTTAGACTCAGTCCCGTCCCTTGCCAGGTGTGGTGGCGCATGCCTGTCAGGAGGCAGAGGCAGGAGAATCTCTGTGAGTTCAAAGTCAGCTGGGCAACCTAATGAGTTCCAAGTCTAGCCTGAATTACACTGTGAGGCCCCTGTCTTTAAAAAAAAGAGTTATGTCCCTTTTCCTGATGCCACTTCCAAAGAACACTGAATTGAGGGAGACTCATTTATGGTGGGGGGGCAGACTGGGGACCAGTGCGTCCTGGCTCCTGCCATGGGGACATCTTGTTAGGCTCCCCCACTCTGCCCGGCGAGGCTCAGCCTGCCATGTGAAGCTGGCCCTGTGCCGTCTGACCCGTCACTGCATTCTCCTTCCAGCACTGGTATCTGTCTGTCCACCTTCCCGAGGAGCGCACCTGTCCCAGTCACGCCACAGGTGGTCTAGCGCTGGGACGGTTCCTGGAGCAGAGCCGCCAGCCGGTAAAAGTGAGTGTGGCGACCGTTACCCTAGCAGGACTCTGCTCGTGGCTCAGGGGTAGAGCCACGCGTTACAGGTGCTCGCGCGCTGGGTTGACGCGGAGGCGTGTGTGGGCAGGTCCTGGAAAACAGCCCCCAAAGTTCCACCGGTGCCTGAGGAGCCCCAGGGAGATGCTCGGGTTGTTCAGGTCATGCCCGCAGAAGCCAAGGGGCCACAGGCCTTGGGCAGGGCAAAGGTGTGCGTGGTTGGAAAGACGTCAGGATCCATGCAGGACGGGGAGGCCTGGAGGGCCCTGGTCACCCTGGCAAGCTCAGGAGCCGGCTTTCCCGCGGAGGGCTGAGCACTTGGGCCGGGTGATGTCAAGGAACCAGGAAGAATTCCAGGGAGCCCTGCTGCCCCCAGACCTCGGGGAGCGGTGGGCGACCTGGTGGCAGAGGCCGGCCAGGGAGGAAGAGGACCCCTCGGGGCCCACCCGGGATTCTGCTGTTGTGTCCCATGGGCGGGAGCCACTGGAGCTCCTGCCGTCTCTCTCCGCCTTCAGCCTGCTCGTCTGTGTAGTCCCATCTGTCCTTTAAGCCACCAGATGTCCCCGAAGATCAGTCTCTAAGGCCACTGAGGATCTCAGCTGCAGACTCTCCGCTCCACCCCGTCTCCTCTGGGTGCCCACTGTAGGGCAGGCCGAGTGTTTGCCCCTCACCCACTAATCAGATCGCCATTCACATTCCTTTCCAGTCCTTCTCTTTCATCTCCTGTCAGCAAGCAGGGACTTGTCACTGCTGGAAGCCTAGTGTTAGCAAATGTGCACAGAACACACACCTCTCCCTGTCTCTGAGCCATGGTCTGGCCTGTCTCTCTGACATCCGGGTTCTTTCTGTGCCTGGGTGCTGACTCTGGCCTCTGACGGGAGCCCACTGGACATTTTTTACACCTGTGGCATCGTCTTCCCTTGGGGGCTGGGGAACAGCCACCCTGTGGCAGAACCTCCCAGAGAGGCATGAAACCGGGAGGCTGATCTCATGGTGCCCGAAGCGCCTGGCACAGAGGGCACCAGCTCTGCTGTCCTGGCTTCCTCCCAGTTCTCTCTTCTAGAACCAACACCTTCCCTGGCTCCCCTCCAGCCTTCTGGGATCTGCCCAACTCTGGGAGGAGACTCAGTGGCCAGCGTGGAGCACAGCACAGTAGGTGGATTCCCCGCCGGAAGACGGACAGACAAGACGAGACACCCGCCCTGCCCGCACCTCGGTGGTTGGCGACGCTTGGCCAGCAAGTCAGGCTCCTGGGATGGAAGCTGCAGGAGGAGCAGGGCAGGAGCGGGAACAGTGATGATAATCATCAGCCGGGCGTCTCAGCCGTCCAGGAATGCGGGCCCCACGCCCTGCCGCACACCGCAGGCCACTGCGCGAGCTCCTCTCCCTGGGTTTTATTGCAGGATCCCACACTCGGCTACTCCCGGCCCTGCCCGTTTGGGTTCCCAGGAACTGCGGTCCGCCCAGCTCCATGGGAAGCTTCGGCTCAGCCAGACCCATGCCAGTGACAGCTGCTTGGAAACTCGGGCTCCAGGGCTTTCCCAGCGAAGCGGGCCACCCGCCCCAGGCCCCCGGCACTTTCCCACAAGCCCTTGAATCTGGTCAGCAGGAGCTTTGCCTGTGTCCTCCTCCTGTAGCCTGGTTAAGATCCTGGCTGGGCGTCGAGCAAAGGCACCTCGGGACCCTGCCCCTGTTTTATTTTTATTTTTTATTTTTTATTTTTTTTTGCTTTTTGAGACGGTCTCGCTTTGTAGTTCAGGCTGGCCCTGAGCCCACTATGGTGCCCAGGCAAGCCGCCGAGAACTCAGCAATCCTCCTGTTTCTGCTTCCTGAGTGCTGGGATGACAGGCGTGAGCCACCATGCCCGGCATTGTGGTAAGCGGCGTTGATTGTTGGTGGGTGTGTCTCCACACCCAGCATTATACGTGGTTACAGGGGATCGAACTCAGGACCTTGCGCTTGCGAGGCAGGTGCCGGAACCACTGAGCTAACCCTCCGGCCCCCCCCCCTGTTTTATTTTTAATTTCAGAGGAATCACTGCCTCACCCGCTCCTAACTATCCAGGGGTCTCTGACTCACCCACAGTGAGCTCTGGATCATGTTGTCCAGCGTGTGGCAGCCAGGCCTGGAGTCCACGACCCTTTCCAACCCTGCTTTTCTTTACCCTCCGGCTGCCCGCTGGAAGTAGCTTCTCACAGCAAGCGATCCATATCCTGTGCTTTTCCACCCATTCCTTCTTTGGGAACAGCGTCCCTCCATCCCACTTGGGCAGACTCTCCAAACCTCCAGGGCTCAGGCAAGAGTCATTGCTCCATGACTAAACCTGACCTTTGTCCCACTTCGGTGCCCCCCCACCTCCTCTCAGGCCCCTGTCCCCGCCTTGTACCGGGGTTCAGTGCATGGCTAACCTTGTCTATTGGATCATCAGGGTCCTGACAATCTTTTTTTTTTTTTTTTTTTTTTTTTT
>PVIC010012365.1:0-39806 GCA_004025085.1 Thryonomys swinderianus | reverse complement strand
GGCTGCACTAGCTGGGAATTCTCTAACTCAGTTCTGACATAGTGTACCTAGAGACAGTCGCAGATCCCACAGACTGAGGGCTCATTCCCATAATCCTGCTGATTCAGCTGCTGAGCTGTGCTTCTGCCCAAGGGGTATAAATTGGGGCTCTGATGTCAGTTGTGGTAGTTCACACCCATAATCCTAACACTTGCGAGACAGAGGCAGGAAGATCACAAAGCAAGATCCTGGTTCAAAAAAGTTAAAAATAAAATATTTAAAAATAAAATAAATTGGGGCCCCATGACCGTCTCATTGGGTTCAGTTGCTAGAACGGCTCACAGAACCAGGGGAAATAGGTTTACTGATTTTTGATAGAGGAAATTACAAAAGCTACAGATGAAGAGATGGAAAGGGTTTTTTTTTTTAAATAGAAATTTCAATAAGTAGACATAATTTATTAAATCACTGGTCACCAGTGAACAACTCTTCCTTTTTCTCCTCCTCAGAGGTTAGAGGCAGAGGAGGAAAAGTCTCCATTTCTAATTACACCTTGTCCTCTCCTATGATCAGCCTCACACTGAAGCTATCTGGTACAATGCAACTCATCTCCCATATCATTAATATATGAAAAGACATGTAACTTTGGAGACTCCAAGGATTTTAGGATTTATATGATAAGAAACTAGGAGGAAGACCAAATATATATATATATATATATATATATATATATATATATATATATATATACATATATACATACATACATACATGTACATATTTCATAATATAGTATATATAATTGAAATTAATTTTGATCATTGGGATGCATTTGATTTTGGCAATTCATTGCATTTTCATGGTAAAACAAAGACCAGATTGTTTTTTAATGGTCTATAAACTATGGGCATGTCATTTGCTATAATTTTCTTAGTAGTATTTCCCGCATCATATTCTAAAAGCAAATTATTTTATTTAATGAATGGAATTGCCCAGAAAACAAATTTACAAGATAAATTCTTCTTTAACAAGGGACATAAGTACTAGATCTTAGAAAAAGCGAACTTCTCACTTTTTAAACAATACTCTACATCTGTTAATTCAAATACTCTAAAATATTATTTTCCCGTGAGTGTCTCCATGTGAAGAAGTTGTGCTCAAGCCTCACAGCTGCTCACTGAGTGAACTGAATAAAGCTAGAGCTGGACTTAAGAGTACAAGAGATTTAAATAGAAAATGGAATGTTGCTATTGACTAGATACAAAGAAATACATACTTCTTTCTTTTCTTACATTATACTGAGGTGAATTTTCTCAAGCATTTTCTCCTGATTATCGTTAAATCATTGAAAAGAAATTGTGTGTGTGTGTGTGTGTGTGTGTGTGTGCATGTATCTAAGTTGTAGGGGAATTCAAAATCTGAAACAATTGTGCAAAGGTTGGACTTTATAGAAAATTCATGCAATTTCCTTACTTTATTTTGGTTATTTATTTATTTATTTTTTTTTTGCAGTAATAGGAATCAAACTCAGGCCCTTGTGCTTTCAAGGTAGAGACAGTACCATTTGAGCTAATTCCCTGGTACTCAGTTTTCTTATTGTAAAAAGATTACTTTCAGTTATAAACAGCAGACTACAGTTTTGAGTATGTTTCTAGTAGCCACAATGGGTTGAATATAGTATCATTTAAATTCTCTTATAATTTTAGAGATAGTGAGAGTCAAAATATAGTTTTACAGGAGTATGAAAATACAGTGTATCAAGTATATATTTATTATCAATTCTTCATGAGTGTTTTAGTCCACTTTGTGTTTTTATAATATAATATCATAGTCTGGGTAATTTATAATAGAGAGAATTTATTTCTTACAATCTGGAGGCATGAAGTAACATCATCCAAGTGGCATATGCAAGGGCCTTCTGTCTTGCTTCAGCCCATGATGGAGAGGAAGAAAGGAAGAGAAGGAAAGAGAGAAAGAGGCACAGTGACAGAGTCAGAGACAGAGACAGAGATAACAAATATGAACTCTTTCACCTCACTCCCACAATAATGAACACGGTCCTATGAAAACAACATTGGCCTTCCCATGTGAGTGGTAACCCATGGTACGAACAATTCCCGTCAGTCCCCATCAACCAAATAAAATATCCTGGCAAAATGACACATACATTTCATTTCCTAGACTTCAGATTGTGTACTGGGTGGCTGAACTCAAACCAGGAGCTGTGTGAAAAGTTTCTAGATCAAGAAATCAACCGACACAAGGAAGGAGAGAAGCAACAGGAAAATAACCTAAGCCATAAGCTCACCGGTGGGAAGAAGACCAAGATGCTAAATTATGATCAGAAAGACATTGTTTCTGCCCATACTGTGAGAAAGAGCTTTATTCATCTGGGTGACCCAAAGGTGAGATATTTCTATCCTTTCCATTATCACTAGTTGGGATCCATTGTGCAGGCCATTCAGAGAAAAATGGATTATCGCATCTGTTTTTAAACATTATTAGCCATATACTGAGAAACACAGCACAATCTCTAATGTTAAAAAAATCAGGTATAAACTATCAAAATTGTTGTATCTGTTATTATTTGTTAGTAAATGGATAACCATAGAAAAACAATAGGATATCATTAGGTTAGGTAACAAAGAGGGTCAAAAGACTCATTCCATTCCATTTTACATGTGTATGGAAATGTGATAATTTTATTATGTTAATAACATAAAACAGTGAAAATTTCTTGTCTTAAAATAATGCCTTTGGATGATCTTTTTTTTGCTTTTTTTTGGAGACAGGGTCTCGCTTTGTAGTTCAGGCTGGCCCTGAGCTCACTATGGTGCCCAGGCAAGCTGCCGCGAACTCAGCAATCCTCTTGTCTCTGTCTCCCGAGTGCTGGGATTACAGGCAGGAGCCACCACGCCCGGCATTGTGGTATGCGGTGTTGATTGCTGGTGGGCGTGAGTCTCCACACCCAGCATTGTATGTAGTTTCCGGGGATCGAACTCAGGACCTTGCGCTTGCAAGGCAGGTGCCGGAACCACTGAGCTAACCCTCCGGCCCTGGATGATCTTTTTTAAGTTACCAAATGTACTTTCCCCTTAAAATCTTTTAAACAGAGAATAAAAGGCAAACTAGATAACAACTAAATGAAAGGAAAATCACAATGACAGAAGAAATGGAGCCAAATCACACAAAAAATTCTATTTCGATTGTGGAGTCAACCACAAGCATGTTTTACAAAGCCTAAAAATTATGCTATGAATTTTGCAATTTAAAACTTGAAACACAAGATTTACTCGAGAACAACAAACCCTGAAATCAATTTAGTGTTCTTTCTAAGGTGTTAATTTTAATTTACAGCACTGCTTAACTGTTTTTGTGTGAGGCAGTATTTTTATCTTAATGTCTAAAAGCAATAGATTTGTTTAAAAACTACAATGCAAATCAAGTCGGCAACAATCAACGTTGGCAGCAATAATTTTTGTGCCTTCTGGGTGTGTGTGAGTGTAGACAAAAAGGGTAAATTACTGAGTATAAAATACTTTAGTAAATATTTTCCACAAGGTTTCAAATAATATTACAAGATTTTATTCTCTCTTCCTGACACAATTATTGAGCACCTACCGTGTTCCAGACACAGTAGTACTACAGAAGGAAGGCCAGGGATATGATTCAGTTGAGACCACAGAGGGAAACAGGCCCTTGAGATAAATTACATGTCTCAAGGTCTTTCAAAGGACCTTTGCTTTAAAACAGCATCTGCTTTTGAGATACGTTTGGCTGATATAGTGGAATCAGATGTCTCCTGGAATTCCAACTCACTCTAATAACATACAAATGGCCTAAATGGTTTCTATTTCTTTTATCTTCTGATCATGTATAAGCACATCAGCTGTGGGTAATCCATCAGCAGCTCGACAGAACTTCCACAATTGTTGAATTTAAACTTCATTTTCTATTGGATACTCAAATTTCTTATTCACTTTAAGATTCATAACTTGTTACCAAACAGTTTTCAAAAGCAATAGCCTTGGCTCTAACAGTTTTACAAGTTCTAGTACTTAATATCAAATTGGTGGCTCATTAATCATTAATTTGTTTTCCATTCAAAAACATAATAAAGGCTATTTTCTAAAAAAAAAAAAAAAAGATAAGGTTTATCCCAGCAAAAAGTGGCAAGATTTCCCCATTTTTGCTTGTACAGCTTTTCTGCACTAGTTCTGCACACATCGATGCCTCAAAATCATTAACAGATAGTATTAAACTATACATAATGTACGTTCCAGTCAGTCTCAAAGAATCATGGTATATATTTTAGCTGTCACTCAAATAACAATTATTCAGTAAGCATCTGCAATCTCCCAAAAGGATATGAAAGAACTACATGATTTTATCAGAAGAAATTATAATCTTTTATGGTCTGACTAGCATAGAACTATCCAGAGAAGATGTGAAATTAAATTTTAAACTTGTAAATTAAGGAATTGCTAGCTAAGGGATAAAAACAACAATAAGCAGGAGCTTCTTGCAGCTGTGCCAGCCAGGACAGTTGTGTGGCACCTGAGAAGAGCCTGGCCTATATCTATCGGCATTATCTTTCAGAAGAAGATGGGCTACATCAAGAGTCTGTTGACTGTTGAATCCTTCCTTGAGATTCAGCTTTTATCATTAGGTAAAATAAATATTGCAAAGCCACTCTGTAAAGACTCCATGGATAAACCCCTATTTCTCATGCATGACCATCACCTACATTTATGTGATCCTCATCATCAGTGGTTAAATTGTGAAGTCAGAATGTTCTTGATTAAATGTGTGAAAATTGGTACATTTTGATAAAACACAGTGATCCAAAATGATGTTAGTAATGCTTCAAAAAACAAAATCCTTCTAAATATGATCATTAGTAATAAGGTAAACCATGAAATTATATTTCAATGCACTTGTCATTATAATATTAAAATATCAATGTAAGTTTATTAATTTAAATGAATTTGAATGATTTTCAATTTAACAAAGCATTAAAATTAGTTGAATTGGTTGATGAAGTTCTGAATTAACCTGTGTACTATCAGTACATGAATCTGTAATTCATAGGCAATAAAATAGGACGTAAAATGCAAACTAGGATGAAAGGAAATGGCCCATCAAATGTACTTTTGTTACATACTTTTATTATTTTTGTCCTATTTCCTATGCTTTCTATTTTAAAATGTAATTTGAAATAGAGAATGATTATTTTAAATAGCATGACTTTTAATTTTAGATTTAAGTAATATATTCTCTAGTCATCTTAGTCCATTTTTTGTAGTTCTAACAAAACACTTAAGGTTGAGTAAGTTATCCAGGGAAGAGGTTTATTTCGTTTATAATTCTGGTAGCTGGAAGTCTAAACAGCATGGCATCAGTGTCCCCGGTCATGTGGGATTTACGTTAATCTAGGCGGTGACAGAAGACTCCATAACCTATGCAGCTTTCAGCTGGGCCAACCTTTAAAGTCCCCACACCTCAACAGTGACATTCTAGGGACAAAGTGTCCAGCCCGAGAGCCTTGGGGAGCCAGCTGTAAACTACAGCAACAGTTTGCTGAACTTTTAAAGTGGAAGGTATGGTCATGGGAGAAGCATGCTGGTCTCCAGTGCCTGACTTGACCGGGCCAGTGGAGTATGGGTGGAAAGCACGCTGTGCCAGTTCCATGTCTAGGTGTTAAAGAGTCCCTGCTTGTTTCTTCTCTTCAATACATCTTTTATAGTATAATACTACCATCTGGTAAAAGTCATTCAAAAGAAAATCTTTTATGCAATAAATATACTTTCTTAGGAATATATCAAGATGCCATATGCTTACATGGGAGAAAATAAAATTGTACATTACTGTCTCTAATACTAGAAAAAATCGCCCTGATACAACTCAATGAAGACAACAGAGATGATACCTCTTGATTGGGAAAACAATGCAATCACACCACCAGCTCAGTGCCAGAGGAATGAATGTGAATACTGTGTTATTTTCTCATTATGAAATCTGAAGAGGTGGTCCAGTCATGCTGACACAATAGCAATTGCACGGCTCTGCCTGAAACCAAATAAACAACCCTCCAAAATTTTGCCAAGACCTGTCTTCATGGATAGAGAAAAACATAACATTCTTTTATATTTTTTCCATGTATTAACTGCTCTGCACTGCAGCATAAAGTGGCATCTGCTGCGATTCATGTACTGTGAGTGGTTAACTTTATAATAGAGGATTGGAGATGCCACATAGCTATTGACATCACATTGTTTCTAAGGTGCCACCATCACGAGTTTAATTCAGAATTCTTATGCTACAGCAGCTCTCTCAAGGAATCATAAAACGTGGACACCAATGCGCACCCCAAGAAGACCAAGTGTGCTACTAGGGGTGGCGGAATCTATAAGGCTTGGGATCTTGTGAAAACAGCAAGCAAAAAGTGCAAGCGCACATCTTTAAACGGGTGATTGCAGGAGCTGCATGGGAGGAAAATAAGATTGTTCTGTGTATTGACTATTCAAAATCCGCAAACGGAAAAATCCTCAGCAAATGGCTCTTACTACTGCAAATGAAAAACTGGGAAGTTCTTTGTCTGAGTGAAGAGTCCATAAAGGAATGAAATCCATTTTAGAAATTACAGGGAAATTCTGCCTTATGAGAAATAATGGGAAAGGACTGAAAAGCAAGACCTAGAATGTAAACTGGCCATGGTAATGTAGCCAACAAAGTCCTGCTCTATGGACTCGGTAACTATGATGGTAGGAAGTGGGCAGCCTCAGAGCAGGCTGAACCCGAGGTCTCTATCACACTGAACTTTAGGGTGCTCTCCTAGCTCCCGGGCCTTGCCCCCAAATCCCCTCCAGATATCATTTGTACCTATCTTTCTAGAGAGCAGGCTGGGGGAGGAGGTCACCATCTTACCTGTCTGTTCCCTCTACATTCAGTCTGTGGTACCCCCACCCACCCTGCTGTCAGGACTCAAACACTGACCTCAGATTTGTTACTAGCTGCCCCCCCCCCAACTTACATATTTCAATTTAGTTTTTGTGAATCTCAGTTTCCTCACCTAAAGTAAAAAATGAAATTTGGATTAGAAGACCATTTAGGGACTACTCACAATATTTCAGGAAGGAAAATATGGAAATAAAATCACAGCTATGGGTCATGGATCATGGCGTGGCTCCAATCTTTCAGCAACAGATTTAATTTATTATGGTCTGTACGTGACATAATACTTTAATTTTCTCCCCTCAGGGAGTAGTGGAATAATACTACTGATGAGAAAAAGAAAACAGAGCAAAGTGGAATAGTGGGCATATGCTAAGAAACACTGAATTGCCAACCTGTTCAGGCAGCACTTTGTATAACAGCGACACTGTAGGTAGGCATGCAGTGTACACCACATCTAAACACACACACACACACTTGTTCATTCCTAAGACTGACACAGATGTCTGCCTTGCCAAGTTTATTTTTGAAGGTGTGCAAACTGTTTTAACACTTGTCTTGTTGAAAATGTAATACTCTCTCCAGAGATACGTCATTGAAAATATGAATCAAGTGAAAATGGACAATCAGCCAGAACTGGCAGGCCCTGATTTCCCCAGCCTGTTGTGTTAAATCCCATATATCCATCCATGAAAGAAGGCGAGATTTTTTTTTATATGTGTTGTCTGCATTGGTTTCAATTCAATATTTATACCTTTTTTTTTACTTTTTGTCTTTCACAGAAGAAAGGGTTAGGAAGTAAGGAAGAAGTGGAATTGTAACTAAATTCTAGGAACGGGAATTAAAGTGTGTCTTCTTTCTCTATTTTTCTTTTTTTCTTAATAGCATCATATATGATGCTATTACAACTTGCAGTTCCCAGAACTGATGGCTTCTGGCTCCAAGAGTTTTATATTTTCTTTACTCCACCACATCCCAATCATGGCCCTGTCGGCTGTGAGTCTGAACTATCATGAATTCCTCAGCTTGGTGTCCTCTGGTACAGTGACACAGGTGAAGAATGACAATGGGAGATGTGACCTTACTTCAGGCTACAGGGAGGTGGCATCGAGGCCATTAGTCACGTCTGTGGTCTCTGGACAGACTGTGCAGAGACAGTACTTGGAAGCATCTTGAGAGCGAGCACTTGTTCTTGTCCTTTACCTGGTTCTCAACTGCTTTGAAACTTGGTGCTCAACATATGTGGACAAAAATGTTATTTTGGTACTTGTCTAGTGAAAGCTAGAACTTGTCCATGTCTATTGTCTTGTAACTTGCCACACTTTTGAGGCAAAACAATTTAGTAGCATTTGTGGTATTCCTTGTGCTTCCCAGAACCAACTGGTGGGTAATGAGAGGTAGCAATGTAAACCAAAGAACTTAAGTGAATGAAGCCCGTAGAAGTACATGACAGGGAATACAGCTCAGCAGTATAGTCCCTGGCCGGCAAGGGGGAAGTCTCAAGTATGACTCCTGGTACAAAACAAAAACAAAAAGTACATGACTCAGCCATGGGTCATGACATACATTTGTATCCCAGTATTCAGGAGGCTGAGGCAGGAGGATTCATGAGTTCAAGGCCAGCCTGGATTACATAGTGAGACTCTTATCATTTCAAATCCTTTTAGAAGTGATGAGAGAGAGAGAGAGAGAGAGAGAGAGAGAGACAGACAGACAGACAGACAGACAGACACACATACAGAGAAAGAGAACGAACAAGAGAACCATCTGTATCCAGGACAGCTTTCCATATCTGAGGGTTCCGTGTCTAAGGATTCAGCCAATAGTGGATTGAAAATAATCAAAATCAGAAACAAAATACATTTGTATTAAACATACATTGACTTTCATTTTTTTTCACTATTTCCTAAATGATACTATATTACATCTATTTATATAGCATTCACATTGTATTAGGCATCATAAGTAATCTAGGGTGAACAGGATTTACAGTACATGGGAGGTGTGTGTAGGTTTTATGAAAATACAGTACCATTGAATATAAGGGACTTGAGAATCCACAGATTTGGGGGTCTGGAGGGTACAGGAACCAGTCATCAGTGAATAGTGAGAGGTGATTATAGAATAGAGGTTAGCTGAGTAACCCTGCATCCTACTGCGTTCAGACTGTAAATTCCAACAGTCGTGGTGACGCTGGAACCTTCATTTGACAGGATCCTGAAGGAGTGCTGGACCTTCTAAGGGCAGAGGGAGGGGTCCCAAGGACTATGGGGAGACCCACTGTCGACTTGAAAAGTTTACAGCCCTCCCCTGACTCAAGTTCTTTTGTTTGCCAAGCACAGACATCATTAGAATTGAACTTTTGTTGTTCACTATGTACCCAGTGCTTGAAATGATGGCTGACACATAGAGGCATTCACAATTAATTAGGCTGTGCATGAAATTTTTACCTTAGTGTGGGAAAATAGCACTTTCTACTCCAAAAATTTTCCTTTAATTCAGTGTCACATCAAGAATTTAATTTCTTCAGTTGTCTGACTTCTAATCCTCTTGGGGCCTGGGGAACCATTAGGAGCAGCATTTCCAGATAAAATACAGGACGACCAATTAAATTTGAATTTTGAATGAGCAATAAATAATATTTACAAAACTGCACCCTGATTAATGCATGGAATATACAAATATTTTAAAAATCTTGCATAGCTAATATTCTAGTTTAAGTATTCTGTAGTTTTATTTGCTAAATAAAATAATCCTACCTCTCAAACACCTAGAAATAAAATATTGCACACTTTTTTCCCCTAAAACCATTTATCTTTAAGTGGTTCAATTTTTAGGATCTAAGAGAAAAGGCACACTGTATCTTTCTTTTAGGGCAACTTCCATTTACATTCTTTGTCAACTCACATAAATTATGTTATCAAATTATCACTAGGTTGCTGGGAACCCCAAGACTGCGTTATTTGTCCTGTCTCAGCCTATAGGTCAGCAAGCTGCCCATTTTCTATCTTTCTGGTTCCTATATAGGAAGCAGCTACCAGATTATTTAACGTCTTACTTTTAACGTCTTACTTTTAATCCCTCAGAAGCAGACCAGGAGACAAAGACTCACATGCAAATGCTTTATGAAGGTGGGGGGTTCCAGGTAACATGAGCAAAAGATTGGGGACCCGAGACAGGCAAGGAAGGGCTCAGCCAAATACATCACCACTGTGGACATTCCAAGTACCGTTCTACTAGCAAGCGCTGAGAGAGGAGGGTAGAATTGTCATGTCACAAGCAGCTCACCAGAGCGGGGAGGAGGAAGCAGGGGTAGTTATCCACTGATTTTTTGTTGTCTTTAGGTGATACCTTCAAAGGCATTAATGCCACGCATTTCTGCTTTGCTTGTGTGGATGAAAGGCTCTGGCTGTTTGATAAAAGCCCTCTGGCAGAGTCCCAGCTGTTCTAGGAAGTGGCATTCACAGGAGAGTGCCAAAAGAATAGGCAGGCACAATGGCGTCCAGCACATGGAGAAATGTGGTTTGGCTTTAGGATGATTCTGGTGGTCCTAAGAAAGGAATATGCGATACGCACAAGCATGTCATCAAAAGTGATAGGGCCTTTTAAACTACATCCTGTGAAAACACCCAGCAGGCTTTTCATCAGCCATTTCAAATTATTGAGTTAATTATTGACATTTTGAATTAATTTCTCTGAACCTTCACCTAGATAGGGTACCTGCTATTCAGTTTTATTGCCAACACCCCCACACAAGTTAAAATCACAGCATCTTAATGAGGCCAAAGTTGGTGAGCTGGCTTCATTATGTATGAGTTTCCTTCTCAGATGAGATTGTTATTCTCGAGAAGTTCTCATTACTCATGGGCATACTGCTAACGCATACTCGGTTGTTATGTTTCAGTGTGAATACATCAGACTCTCCCATTTACATTTAGCAATAGCAAAGTTTATTGCAGCTGCTTGTATGGTGAGTTATTTCTAGAAGGGAACTCTGATCTTCAGTCATGTGGGGCTTCAGGAAACAAAGTTGTTATAATTTAGACATAAAATACCCTCCTAAAGCTCATCAGAGGTGGTGATTTGATCATGGGTACAGTACCCATAAGCAGACTGATCTAGTGATGAGTTCACAGTCAAATGTACTGACAGGAGATAGGCCCTGGTTGGGGGAGGTGCTCAATGAGCCATGACACAAAAGGCTGTGTGTGTGCTTGATCCCAGACCTCCTTTCTTGTGCTTCTGGTTGTCATGAGGTGAGCAGCTTTCTTTTCCCATGCCCTTCTGCTACAGTGTTTGTGCTTGAGAGCAGCCAGCCATGAGCTGAACCCTCCGAAACCATGAGCCAAATAAATCTTTAATTTGAGACTGCTGGATATTTCACTGCATCAATAGAAATACGACTAAAATAAAAATTATGACAGAAGGGAGTGGTTACACCTATCAGGCCTGATCTTGCTGTATGAGAAGCAGGAGAAAGGAAGACACTAGGGAAAAGCTGGATGATTGGAAAATACATCACTCAGTCAATTTCGGAAGTCAGGTCTGCAGGGCCATCTCAAGAGAACTGCAAGGAGAAGGCTCTTAGAAGCAAGAAGCTAACCTCTATCTGGCTGTCCCCATCATGGGTTTGCAGGCAAGCTCTTGGTCATGGGCCTGGACATACTTGGTCACCCAGATATCCAGGAAAGAAGAGCAAGACACACAGGACAGGAGGAGAATGAAGAATTTGACAGGATCTCCAGACTATCATCACACAAAATAATATCCATGTTCAGACAGAAATGGCAGATGCTTCACTTGTATATTCTACCTCTTATAACCAGCTCGAGTGAGAATCACACACATAAGTGGATTCCTTGAAATTATTTCCAACTGAACCAAAACTGAAGCATAAGTTAGCTGAATACTCTGCAGAGTAGCCCCTCCCACACCTCTGTAGATTCATTTTCCAGGGTTTTGGTTACTTGTAGTACACAATGCTCTGAAAATATTAAATGGAAAATTTCCAAATATGAATCTTTTAAAGTTTTGAACTGTGTACTTTTCTGAGCGGTATGCCAAAATACTCTACTATCCCTTGGCCTCCCAGCTGGAACACAAATCATCCACTGTCAAGCACAGCCACACTGTATATGTTACCTACCCAGTCAGTCACTTAATAGTAGAGCCACCTCCACTATTAGATAAACTTCCATGATGTGGCAGAACCTGCATTCAAATAGTAATGCTGATGATATTATTATAGTATGCTATAATGATTTTATTTTATTCTCAGTGATTGCTGTTAATCCCTTACTACACCTCGCTTATGAACTAGACTTTACTATGGGAATATATAACAAAATCTATAGCACATACAGGGCTGTCATCAGTTTTAGGAACCCACTGGGAATCATGAGATATTTCCACCAACGATAGGAGGGGATGCCTATAAATTAATTGAAGACAGCCTCTTCCCTCACTGGAACATGACTTCAACACTATCAATGGCAGTGTGGATATGCATGCATGAGTATTTTTCTTCGCATATTTGTTCTAGAATGCTTTACATTGTTAGAGGGAACTAGCAGCATACATATTTATATTTGCTGGAATCTCTAGTAGAACTTAAAAAAATTCTAATATTTTTAGTGTTATCTTCTTTTCTGACTTTAACATACCACATGCTCTAGGAAGCCTTCATTTGAATTTACTGAAAATAAATTACTTAGCTATGTCCATTTACCTTCTGGGCTCCATGAAATTGGCTAGTTAAGAAAGTGGTATTATTAACACCTTTAAAATACTTTTTCTTAAGATATTCTGTTCTCTTTTGCAAATTTGCTGCATAAACTTGAGAATTCACATGAAATTCCAATCTGTTGAGTAAAAATATCCAGCTTTCAATCTTGTCAAGAATAATGAGTCAAACTGATTGGAATAGACTTTTTCTCAGAACAAGTCTGATTGGAATAGGAACAAGGGATAAGCTATTCTATTCTAGGTAAGCTGTTTCTTTGATGGCCTTGAAAGAAACAAATTTTGACTGCCCATGTAATGGAAATGACACTTTGTTCTAAAAATTCCTCTTATTAAATATTCTCTGCCTATCTTAAAAAATAAATCAATTGTTGGGACTTGCTAATCATGACGTAAATCCAGAATACCTTTCATTGTGCATTTAAATTCAATACTGCATAGATACAGTGGTAATGGATTAACAAGTGCTAGCATTTCATTTTGAGGAAATTATCCAGATAATGGGAACACAGATAACATAGGTGCTCACTGAACATTGATTTTCTGCAAATTGTTTTTCTAGATGCAAAAAGATAACTTCTTTACAACTACTTATTCCAAGTTTGGGGCTATAGTACACTTAATATACTGTCACTGGTACAAGTTTTTAATATATTAGATAAATGAAAGGCATTTTTGGACATAGTTACATTTATAAAAAAGAAAGTTCACTGTCCTCTGGTACAAGAACATAGTATAATAAAATGTCTAGATTTGCACACTCTAAAAAGACACCCTTAAAAATTGATTCTACCTACAATTGTCAGATTTAGAAAATAGAAATACGTGGTGCCAAATTATCAAGTGAAATTTCAATATAACTCTATCCTGTATAAAATTTGGGGTATATTTATGCTAAGGCCATATTAATTTTCTATTCCTATTTCAATTTAATTGAGAGTCCTATGTTTCATCTGGCATCTTATTGAAAAGGAAATGAGTGACTATTAAAATATAATATAACCAAGTCCAGAAGCTGTAAAGGACAGATCACTATGTAGGAATATAAGCTAAGAAGGAAGAACTTTTCTACATCCTTTATCCTCCAGTGACTTGTTCCTCCCTCTAGTAAAATCACAAACTTCAGTTTTCAAATTATTAGATGGGAAAAATGATAGCTATAAAAAGAAAACAGATAAATTATACTCCTCACCCTCCAAAACAGGTTGCTGACAAGGTGAAGAAAAACCAGCAAATTTTAAATCAGTTTCAGTTTGGATACAGATAGCCTGATATTGAAAACCCTGAATTGAGACTGTATTTGTCCTCAAGCGACCTTCAAGTCAGAAAAAAATCATGGACAAATGAATTCTTTCATTTAGAGGCATGGGGAGAACTATGTCCATGTAATAAAACTTTCAGGGGAGTAAGAAAGAGAAAAAGAAAATAAAATGAATTTTCTATCCATTCTGGCCCACAGATCCTGCTGTCCACTTACTTCCTGTTTATCTGAATAAAAGGCCCTAGGGCAAGAGAAGTTGATAAGTCTGGAAGGGAAAGTCAGTGAATAACATGCAAATATTTAGATCACTTTCTGTGTAAACATATTTATAGTGTGGAATGTCACAGCCTAGCCCAGCTTGTTGTGCCCATGGCATGATATACAGGGTGAGACAGGGCTGGGGGTGGGCTTGTTGGGTGGAATGGAGAAGGGTTAATAGTTTCATCCAGAAGATGCTACCTGATTAAAAGGCTATGTAAGACCTCTGAGAAGTTGTTCAAGCCTGAGGTGCAGCTTGCCATGCACCTTTGACTAGAATAAGCTAAATGCACAGTAACACATCTCACTTTTGAGTTACTGTGATGTTGACAAGAATTTGGACATTTCCAGTGTGCTTGGCTTCAGAATATCCTAAAAGCCAAGGAGAAATGTTTATTCAATATTTGCTCTACCTGTAAATATTTTCTCAATGAGAAAACACTTCAGGAAAGCAGTCTATATCCTTGAATAAAATTGAGGAAATCAAAATAATATTTAAATGAAATTATAGCCTATTGAGGGAAAAACAGCATTAATAAAATTAAGATGGTATTAAAAAAATTAGAATGGTATTATTTTGGAGTTTGGTTCTATGAATATATGATTTATTGTTATTAATGACACTGTGTAAAGCTGAAACTTGTGAAATAAAACAGTATGTTAGCATATAAAATGAAACACACAAATCTTCTATAGCCCTTCCTCAATCCCATTTTATTCGCCAGAACAAGCTATCTTTAATGGTTTCTGCTTGCGGTAATTTAGAGGACCACCTAATCTCTGTAATGAAATGAGGCTTTTAGTTTTTTTGTTTTCTTGGCTCTTATCAAAACTAAGCCAGGCAAAACTAGATAATCAAGTTTTATTTTTCTACCTTAACTCCTACTCTCTTTCCTTGGTATTTGAAGTTACATGTTTATTTCTCTTCTTCTCTATTATGATTACACATTTCAATTGTATACTTAAATCTCCCTTTGCTGTTGTATTGATTGGAAAAGGCTTTTGGCCCTCCATTTCATAAGGTGTTTCAGTTTAACTATTTCTTTTACATTTAAAATGTTTAAACTGTGTCCTACAACCATGATTTAGTCTTTCTTGATTGACTATGAACATTGTTAAAGATAGCAAAATTTGTACAGTTGGAACTATGTTAAGACTATTAGGATGAGAGGAACAGTATGGATCTTTCCTCCAAAGGCATCACCCAGCAGCTCTGCACAGCACTGTTGTCTGCACGCTACTAGCCAGATCTTTGTCCTGTGGCCATAATCAGCTGCAAGGGAGGAGGCTGAGGAAGAAAGTACTTATTCAAGGAAGTCAGCAACCAAGTTACAGGAATCTCATCAGGAGCTCTGGGTACTTCCTTGGGCGAAGCATAGAAGCTGTCAGATTCTGCTTCACAATGAGTGAGACAATTGGTGGACTAGTTTCCCATGAATGAGGGAAATGTGAAAAAGGGGGAGATGAACTCTAGGTTTCTGGCTCCCACTTTCGAAGCCTTTTGGTTCTCATTTCTGTTATTAAATGTTTGGCTTCCAGTTACTCAACATACATAGGAGATAGGGTGGGTTCTGTCTTATAGCTAGCTATTAGGCAGACCTTAAGGACTTTGCTTTCTGTACCCACTCTGCTTCCTACAGCTGATGATTCTAACTGCCCTTGGATTCAGCCTTCTCCTATACATACTGTGGGCTAAAGGTTATTCCAGTCAGTGTAATCCATTAAAATCCACCTATTTTTCTTAATGAAAAATTTTATTTGAGACTTTGTCTGATGATTCTCTCTGCCCAGTCCTGCCTCCTATCACCTTCCCATCATGCATTTATTCTCTCTGAGCTTTGATACTGTCCTTTCAATGGGGTTTCAGAAGGACAGGTGCAATGGTATGTGCTCAGCCTTTTCATGTACCACTAGATGAGTTTAGAACTAGAAACATTCATTCAGCCTTCATACTTTCAGGCCAGACAAACAAGACTTGGAGATTGATAGGTGCTAAAGGACAGCTTCTCAGTGAAGTGCTGAAATTGGAATTTAAAAATTAGGAGTCCTCACTCCTGAGGCTTTGGGTATATTCTATGATTCCCTTAGAATTTAAATATCATGCCTTAAGCAAAAGTTGTGGATGCAGGTAGATCAAGGAGGCAAACGGGGTCTAATTCTCTCACACTGGACATTACATGGTACAGTGAAAGCACAAGTATCATACCAGGCACTCAGGCCTCGGCGGGGGATGGGGGGATAGAAGCTTGCTCCTGGGAAGGCAAGAGCACAAATAGTTCGAAGATCATGGGAGACACATTAACACCTCACTTTAGTATAATGCTGTGAATTGCAAAACAGCTATCTACATGCAGGTACTCAATTAGCACAAAGAAACTCAATCAAGGTCATTCACAAGATTGGAAGAAAGGCACTGTAGCTGTAAGTTTACTTTATGCGCCCATTTGACTAGGTGGCATTACTCAGTTATTCAGTAGAATGGTAATTGAAAAATTCCTTCCATGTATTTTGTGCATGTAATTAATTAACATCCACATCTACTTTACTACAAGTAAAGGATGTTTTCCTTGATAGTTTATGTGCACCTCACACCACTGTAGAAAGGCTATCTTGAAAAGGATTCTCGGAAGAAGAACCTGTGGGCTATCCAGGCAGTTCTCAGTCTTCCTGTGTGCCTTGTGGATTTTGCCCTTTCTAGCTCCTGTAACCATATGCATTATATGCTCGCATGTGTACACACATATTCATATGATCATTCATACAGCCTGCTACCTCCTGCTTCTGTAGAACTACTTTATGTCTGAACTCCAATTGATGATACACATGCGAAAAAATTTTAATCCACACAGAAAAAAAATTGATAGCAAGAAAGTTCTAAAAATTACTCTGTTCATTTGGATGTAATTAATGCAGACAGCCATTTGCGGTCACAAACCAATTTTTTCCCAACTAAACAGATTAAATCTAATAGTTACATTAGTTAAATCAGACAGAAGAGTGGGTTCTCTTGGCAGGTTTTTAAAAATGGATTTCAGTTATTATTAGACTCCTGAAAATTACCAAGTTTGGAAAGAAGGAGGTAGTCAGATATATCAAAAAAGAAGAGTTTCCTCAGCACATATAATTGAATGGAACAAAAACTCTTTGTTCAACCACACTTTTACATTTCATAATGGAATCTTCCCATTAAAAAAATGCTTCCAAATCTTGACCACACTTCAAGTCAGCCATGAGTAATCTTCATTGTAATTTATAAATAAGTATAAATAAGCATGTATTGAACCTTACAACATGAATATTTTTTTTCTACAGAAACCCTCCCTTTCTTAGAGACATATAATTAGTTTTATTAAATAAAGCAGCTTAGACTTCAAAACACTCTTGAGAGCCAATATTTCACTACATGAAAAAGCACACAATCTGTACCCATCTATTTCATTTTAAGGTTACTTTTAAGAAAGAAATGAACAACTGTAAGGTCTCATAGTCAGAAAAATGTAGAGCCAGATCACACTGAGTGTACCTGTCAGGAGAAGGTAACAAATATCCCCAGCATCTCAGAGGCTTCAAACCACACAATTTTGACTTTCTTGTATCATATGTTCCAGGAACACCAATTAAAATTCTATACCACAAAGTCTTCACTCTAGGACCCAGACCAACACAGAAACTACTCTCTTGATCATAGATGGTTACTGTGGGAAAAGATAAGCCATATATTAAAATGAAAGTTTTAACCCCTCTTTCATAGAACCCTATGCCCAGAGTGTATACACTGTACTCTGATCACTCCCAAAGCTCTGTTAGGTGCAATATTACCACCTATTCACAATGAAAGGGTAAACATAATGATTAATACTCCAAATTCTCTAAATCAAGTTCCTGCATATAAATCATTCCAACTACATTAACCAGGTCCCTCATATTTACAATAACATTTTAATTCAAAACTATCCTGATATAAATGAGTTAAAATATGTGTATGCATCATATTCAATTATTTTACCATGAAGCTGTCTTACTTTCCTTTTTTACTCACTTCTGGTTTATCAGACTGTGATACCCAGTAAGTGTTTTGTCCTTCAGTGGGTAGGAAGAAATACTGAAGTTGAGCATCTCAATGCCCACTTCACCACACCAAGTACAGAATATTAACAGAAGGCGAAGCCAGCTGCAGCCTATAGATAGCACAGCGTACTGTGTAATGCGTACTATAAACAAATATTCTCTATACATTCACAGGCTCTTAACCTCAATCACATATCCTTAATCAGATGTCATTTCAGTAGCAAATTTTCTAAATAATGATGATGTAACATCCCTCACTAAATGAGAGACATCAATTACATTAAATATCATGTCTGGACTGCCAGATAATCGTGAACAAAACACATTGATAAGCAACGTGTTGAAAAACCAAGGGCAGTCAGTGAAAGCAGTGAGCTTTCAGAGAGACACACAGCGAGACGTTCCACCGTCTGGGAAAGACAGAGCAGCTGTAAATCACACACAGATCACCGAAGGGTAGTTCATAAAATGTTAAAAATAGTAGGATCCAGAGTCCAACCCTAGACTGGGGTTGCAGGTCAGGGGTTACGCCTTAAGAATGTTTCAGAACAGTCTGTATCAGATCAGCTGTGACCTCTGAAGCACCAATAAAATCCTTTGCAGAAAGGAGCCTATGCTGAGACTAGGTCAAGGATGGAAGATAATGAAAGGATAATGGTGCTCACGAGTCATGTATATTTTAGTATATGTGCTGCTGAAGCGAGCACAAGTTAAGTGCATTTTAGGCAGGGAAAGCAGTGATAAGAAGACTCACAGAGTTGGTGTTGAAACAGACAGGATTGTGGCCCAGGGAAAAGGGACAAGACAATCAGAATGGAGACATTGCAATGGAAGAATTCATACCATGACTGGGAATACTGCTGGACATGAAGAGCCGGGGAGAGAGATGTGAGGTTAAAACAAAAAGACTTCTTTTCCAAAACACAGGAGTGTGTATGTGGGCACACGCAGACACACACGGATGTGGTATCTGGCACTGGAAATAAGTGTGTAACGGGCAGAGACAGCTGGAGTTTTGGTTTTTCCCCTGTCCATAGAAGGAAGTCCTCCTTGATTTGGCCTTGGTCATGTGGTATCTGAAGTGACAGAAGGTTGTGTGCATAAAGCAGCTTTGGGGCCATTCTCTTTGTGGGACTTGTACTCAGGAGAGAGTAAGAAATAACAGCTCCAGCCTTGGAAATCATCTGAACGAGAAGGTTCAGAGATGCATCCTTAAATTACTCATAAATAAACTGTCACTATGAGTCAAGTCATTTGTATGTCTTACATTCATGGAATTTAATTCTTCGTCTTTATGTAGTGTTTATTCTCTTTGTTCTATGAGGAGTTTGAAAGGACCTAAAATGGTAAAATCACATGAAACGAGAGAGACGAAGGGAAAGACATTTAGGTGTATAATTTATTCAAGTGACTGAAATCTAGCAAGTAAAGATGATCTGGAAAGGCAAGAATGCTGAGAAAAAGAGACAGCTGGCCTTGCAGAGTGTCCTGCTACTTAGGAGACAGAGAAAAGCTGAGTTAATAAAGAAAAGAGGTCAGACGCAGGAGAATGAACAGAACTCTCTCAGAATAGCATTCAGTTCTGAGTGGCATTTTTTATATTTTAGAATATTTTTCAAAAAAGCACTTCACTATGATAAAGTTCCTTCAGTTATAAAAAGGTCAGTTTTCAAAGTTAATTTGGTAGCTATTTCCGAAGTGTGCTGTTATCGGACAGGAGGGGAGGGAAAACCCTGGGCGAGAGAGACATAACCAAGGGAATATCAAAGTGAGTTAACCAACCAAAAGTAGTTCTAGGAAAAACAAATCTGTAGTCGATGATGCTTTTTCCCCATTTGGATATTCATTTGTATTCCATGTGTAGCAACACTGTACATGTGTAATTTATACATTTATGAATCAGAGCACAAGTTGTGAATTTTTTACAAAGGTATATCAAGAAATAATGCCAAATTTCACGAGTTTTTTCGATATGCTGAATCTAATGTATTCTGAACATGTAGAAATGTCTGTAAACAGAAATGTCTTTCCTCCCTAGATATCTAGTATGTGCAGGCAAATCCCTCATTCCTCATTTTCTACAAAGGCATCTAGCAAGGATGACACCTCCCAGGGTGGTAGCTGAGTGAACTTAAAACAAGAAAAAGACAGACAAGATCAATGCATTCTTACAGAGGTGTGAAAGGTGTCCTGTTAAACTGGCTGTTTGGGATTTCCAAGTTAGGCCCTAACCTGAGACATCGTTTAGAAGAGCATTAAAAATTTAACTAAGCGGAGTTGTGTGTCCCAATTAAGGGTTTCTGCACTTAGGTCACAGTGAAGGCCATGATAAACTTGTTAGGTATATGTCTTCTTTAGTGGTTCAAGACCTTAAATAACCTGAGTCATTTCTTTTCTCTGCAAGCTTTAATACTCTTCGGTTGTCTTAGAAATTGGTACACTGGGGATTTCGTATGTGTTAAAAGCTTCTGATGTAGGAGTTAAAAAGCTTCTATTCAGTTACACTAGAGTGTCTCAAACCAAATAAGATTTTGTTGTGCAGATAATTATATTACTTCATGATTCAGATGCTGCATTTTAACATTGAGTTTATTTTTAGATGAATTTAAAATCTGCATAAATATTATTAAATATGCCTACAGATAAACAACTCTGGACTGTTATATCTGTTAGACTCTCTAAGGGAAAAGATGTTACTTTCGAAATGATCAGTGTGAAAATGCTTAATAGAGAAACTGCTGTATTTACAAAGGCATAGGAAGGATTTAAGCCACCAGAGCTAGTGTCACTGAGACTAGTAAGATGTACATGGTGGATCCACAACCCAAAAGGCGTAATAGGGAAAGGTAGATACTAGAACAGGACATAAACACCTCTCTTTCTTCTTCTCTCCTCAGTGGAGCTTCCCATTAGTGAAATCTCATAAGACAGTAGAGGTGAATATATGGCATATCTGCTGTAGCTGGCTGTTCATATCACTGAAAGCCCTAAAAGGTTTGCCATCCCTTCAGGAAGATAGAAAAAAAAGGAAACCCCACCAAGACAGTAACAGAGAGCATACGAAGGAAGAGGAGAGAGGGTCTAGAATGAATGGACGATACCTGGCACAGTTATACTGAGTTGAGGGAGGTATGCACTAAACCTGAAAAGAGGGATAATCTTTATTGTATCACTTTAAATTTCAAAATTATGGTATTATGGATGAGTCAAAAAATATATATTTTACCCTCGGTTCCTGGCAGAGAGCTCCAAAAGCCATTATGTCTCCAGAGTCATAGTAGTAAGAGGAATCTGCTTTGCTACTCCTGGAGTCCTGCTTGATGGTTCCCTAGTGAGATGACTATTCACCTTTAGGTGGCTTCAGGGTGAAGGCTCGGTGCCTCTGAATCCAGCCATATGATGAGAAGGCTAAATGTCCAGCCCATCCCCAAGAGGAGAGAGGGTGGAAACTGAGCTGAATGGTCAAAGATTTAATCAACTGTGTCTCGTGCCAGAATTTAGGTCCTGGGTTACTTCATTTCCAGTTTTAAAAAGACAAAACAGAGGGCCGGAGGGTTAGCTCAGTGGTTCCAGCGCCTGCCTTGCAAGCGCAAGGTCCTGAGATTGATCCCTGGAAACCACACATAATGCTGGACGTGGAGACTCACGCCCACCAACAATCAACACCGCATACCACAATGCCGGATGTGGTGGCTCACGCCTGTAATCCCAGCACGCAGGAGGCAGAGACAGGAGGATTGCTGAGTTCGAGGCTTGCCTGGGCACCACAGTGAGCTCAGGGCCAGCCTGAACTACAAAGCGAGACCCTGTCTCAAAAAAAAAAAAAAAAAAAAAGACAAAACAGAAAAACAGATCATTCAAATAAAGCTTCCCAATTGTTAAGATAGATTAAATAGGTCTGTGAATTCAATTCAGTCTATATTCTGGTGCTTGGTTGATGGAGTATGTACAGGCCTGCTGTGTCCTGCAAGGATCCAAAGTAGCAGGGAACTTTAATGAACCCAAGAGGCCAGGTAGAGTGTGATGAAGGAAATATACAATGTACATTTGGGACCAAGGAGCGACGGGTCTCAGCGTTCGGGAGTGTTGTACAACCCAGAGAAGGGGAGAGGAGTCCTCAAGCAGTTGGAGTTGAAATTTTTGGACACTGCCCACAGAATCAGGCCCTCAAAGGAAAACTGGGGCAAAAAAAAAAAAAAAAAAAAAAAAATCAAGCTGTCACTGGTTTCTTATCTATGCTCTTTAATTTCCTTCCGGAAGATTTGGCTCTTAATTTCTAACCCATGATCTAGGCTTACCAAGTACCAATCAGTTTCACCATCCTGTCGGAAGGATGGAAACAGAGTTAGTTATTCACTTGGATTTCTTCCTCAGTTCTATCCAAACTACAGCCTTGTGAGCTTCTGCTGATGAGATTCAGGAGCTCACACCTTCCTGGTTCATCCATAACCTAGAGAAAAAGACCCCTGGAGAACAACAGCAGCAGGATGATTCCAGTTCTGGCTTCGGAGCCGCAGAAATTAAGCATAGGAGAAGGTGAGATTGTTTTCCTCCCTATTTGGGCTCAATGCTCTTGTTACAAAATGTGAGCGCAAAGGGGATGGCAAGGCCCGGTCAGCTGTGGGACATTATACATTGCCAGGCGGAAACATATTAGAAACAGAAAGCACCACATAGATGGAAACATTTATCATTATTTTCATATTGCTGAACATTCCACATAGATTTTTCTTCCCTTTCACAGAAGGAATTTAGATATTTTTCCGACCGTGTTACATGCTTTAAAAACTGCTGGAATTTACACATTTCTTCACAATTTTTCCCATTTTTCATTAGTTAGCAAATACTCAGAAAGATAGATTATGAAAATAAAGTATTTCCCTTTCCAGTTGCCATGGGGTAAACTGTGTAAAAAATTTCCTTGATTTATATATTTCTTTCACTAGCAAAGTCTGAGATCAGGAACCACATGTTTAGCACTCATGATTGGGGTCTCTAAACTTTTCTAAACTCCTCTTACCAACTTCCTGGTCTCCAAATGGTTCCAAGTATTCCAGTTTCCTAGAGTCCTGCTTGACACACATGATATGCCTCAGTATCAGATTTTTTCCTGACTTTTGAAAATTTATGTCAGGCCTATGGTGCAAAAAGATCTGTGTATTAGAAAATCTGCTGTCACACCATAACCAGTACTGATGATTTCTGTAGCTTCAAAACTTGTGGAGAGCCTTGCATGGTGTTTGAAACCTATAGTTCCCCCACTCTGGAAGGCTGAAATAAGACCATCAAAAGCTGAAGCCCTGCTTTGGTAGTTTAGTGACTTAGGAAGATTCTGTATGAAAATGTAAAAGTAAAGATGAGATATAGCTTAGTGAAAAGGAGCTGGATTGACCCTCTAGTACCACAACAGATCAATACATACATACACACATATACAATTTCTTCCCACCAAGAAGGAAGCATTTCATCTACAGTAGATACCACCTTGGTATCTCTAATCAATTCACTTTGGCCACTAACTACAGGTAACAGGCAATTGAAGATAGTGTGAGATTCCACAGATTGAAGCCTCAGTCCCCAAGACTGTACATTTTAGGTGCCAGTCAAAAGCCCCAGGTTGTTTTACAATGTTTTATAGAAGCATTGTAAAACAGGCATGTCAGAGTAATTCCCTTATGACCAGGAAGGGCAGGTAAAGATTAGAGTTGCAATAATTCACCCTAGGAGAGAAATTCTTGCATCGATAGCCTGTAGTAAAGAGGGAGTCAAACATAAATTATAATACGTTCTAGTTATAAAAATTTAATTATACATATGTCAAATTATAGCATTTTGTTAGTGAACAATGAAATGTGACATTCCAGTAGTAAAAATGGAAGAAATTATGAAAGAGAAAAATAAGTACTCAAAGCTAACAAGTGTTTTAAAAGTAAAGAAAAAAAACACGAAGAATCTGGACATGCTGTCACTCAAAAAAATCTAGAAATAGATGTTCTTTCTGAAGTCAGGAATGTAGCCAAAAAGAGACAGACCAGTGCTCGATGTTCCCCAAATGTTCATATTATGCAGGTGATGATTCTGGACATGACCCTCCCTGAATACTGGTGACTGAGTTAAACAAAACATTTCATGCCTATTCTGGATCTTTAAAAAGAACCCTCCACAACTGGAGAGTTTCTTCCCCAACTGGAAACCACCATTAGTTTCCTTTCTTTCTTTTTTTTTTTTTTGCCTTTCTTTGTCTTTCTTTTCTTCCTTCCTTTCTTTCCCTTTCTTTTTTCTTTCTCTCTTTCATTCTCTTTCCTTATCTCTTCTTTCTTTCCTTTCTTTTCTTCTTTTTCTTTCTTTTCTTTCTTTTTCAGACAGTGTCTCACTTTGTAGTTTAAGCTGGCCCTGAGCTCACTGTGTAGCCCAGTAAAGCCTCAATCCAGCAATCTCTGCCTCTGCCTCTGCCTCCTGAGTGCTGGGATTACAGGCATGAGTCACCACACCGAGTTTAGCTTCCACTTTTAAAAGCTACACAATTCACTGAATTGAGTAAACTGTAGAATTTAAATACAAAACTTAATCAAAACATCAAAAATGGTCATGGAAAGTCATCTCAGTAAATTACATGAATGGCAACCACTTCCACAAAAACTGAGTTCCAACTGACCAAAAACTGAGTTCCAAAAGAATGAGCCAAATGGAAAGATCTCATTTACTTCAATAGATTATTAATAGCACCAGACTTTTTTTTTTTTTGCTTTTTGGAGACAGGGTCTCGCTTTGTAGTTCAGGCTGGCCCTGAGCTCACTATGGTGCCCAGGCAAGCCGCTGCGAACTCAGCAATCCTCCCGTCTCTGCCTCCCAAGTGCTGGGATTACAGGCGTGAGCCACCACGCCCAGCATTATATGTGGTTACCGGAGATCGAACTCAGGTCCTTGCGCTTGCGAGGCAGGCGCCGGAACCACTGAGCTAACCCTCCGGCCCCACCAGACTTATTTTTACCTAAGGAGCTGAGTAACAACCAAATACACATACTTCAGCCCAAGACCTGAATCTTGTAATATGATGAAGGTGTTAAAAGCCAGGACTTTTGAGTTACTTAAATAGTATTACAAATTGCCACAGTGAATATTTCAGACTCAAAAATATTAAGAAAAGCTAAGATGACACTCAGTAACAAAAAAATAATAATATAGCCAGGCGTGGTGGCTCACTCCTGTAATCCCAGCACTTGGGAGGCAGAGGCAGGAGGATTGCTGAGTTCGAGGCTTGCCTGGGCTCCATAGTGAGCTCAGGGCCAGCCTGAACTACAAAGTGAGACCCTGTCTCAAAAAATTAATAATAATAATAATAATAATAATAATAATATAAAGCCATCTGCTTGGCAACCCAAAGGGTTCAGAAAAAAAAATTAACTTCTATCATATACTGGTACAAATTCCCCAATGTTGAGTGTGATTATGAGCTGTATATAAAATATACCAATAAAAAAGTAAAAAAAAATAAAAATTAGTTCAAATCATAACAAAAACAATATATGAAAAGTTGGTAACTTCTATTTGTAGAGAGTAGCAGGAACAGCAATTGATGGTGAGAGATGAAAGCAAAGGGTTCTCTCCATACTCTCACCCCCGTCTTACCTGATCATCCCCACAGCCCACTCCAGCGCAGTTCCCAAACTAGGATCACAGTGCTACAAATCCTCCAGCTCCAGAGGCCTGAGCCTCTAGCTCGCTGGGATCACTGAGAAATAGGCTGAGGAGCAGTGAAAGCTGAAAAACTGTCACTACACTAGAAGTTAAGTTTGGGAGGTAGAGGAGAGGCATGGACTTGGCCAAATATGCAGTCGAGAACGGTTGCATTAGGACCCTTCTAGGTGATAAGAGAATCACACCTCACTAGAGGAGCCAGCAAAGAGACTTACTTTCTTCCCCAGGCAGAAGCACTGCTTCACACCCAAGGGTGTCTAGAGACACCTGGAGATATCAATCCACCAGGACTATGATGCATCGACCTCTCCAAATACCTTGGGAAGATCCAGAAAGTGTGTTGGAAAAAGGCAAATTCCGGATCTTCTCTTTGACATGAACACCTGTAGATGCAAATGAGCTCTAGAAAATATGACAGCTTTTATAGAGTGGGAAATTTCCATAGGAAATTTGGTGTGGGAATGTCATGAGGGGAAGGAATAAATATGATACAGAAAGAAAATAAAAGAGCATGTATAAAGGGGGTAAGGTGGTCTGGGTGGGTAGAGATATGGGTAAAAATGAGAATTAACTTGTGTCATATACTGGTACAAATTCCCCAATGTTATACGTGATTGTGAGATGTATATAAATTGTACCAATAAAGAATTCAATTAAAAAAAGGATGCTCTGTTTTGTAAAAGAGAAATGGCGAGATAGATGTGAAACTTGATACAGGTGCTCAACTTTAGTATCCACTGGCTCCAGGTGACATCACATCGCTGCTTCATGCTCTGCCTACAGAGCAAGCTGTGTGGAGCTTTCTGCTCAGCTGTGTGTCACCTTCTTCTCCCCAGTTCTTCTCTCCTCCATCTGCTGAGATCTGAGCTGTGTTGGAGCTCAGAAAGTCTAGTACATGTGGCAGTTTGGTGTGTTGAATACAGACTCCTCTGTATCCGTGCATTCAGAACCCAGGAATTCAACCAACTGAGATAAAAAAGTTTAAAATATTTACAAATCAGGGAGGGTAGAAAGGGGGATAAAAAAATATATTTGTGTATTTATATATAATATAGATGTATATATATATGTATATATATTTATATTTCACCAAAAATATATATGTATTTCAGGAAAAGAAAAACTTGCATAAATATTTTAATACTCAATGTGCTGAGAAATTATGAGATTAATACAAATTATCTTTATCCTCTACAAGAGGGTCTCAGAGTGGTGACCATTAGCATCCAGACATTTATTAGTACAGCAAACTGCTGCTTGGGTAAATTTGGTCATTGATTGCTGCATGCATATTTTCAATTTCTTCTCTAATGGCCAGTGGTGTAGTGAGTTTTCTGAAATATACAACACTGTCTAGGGTCCACATATGAGGTTAACATCTGCCGAAAAAAATTACCATATAAATAGGTCACAGGTGTGTAAATATATCTGTTCTCTGTTATGAGAAACTAAAGATGTTAATGAGTTATAGAATGTATGATGGATATTGTGAAACAGAAAATATTCAAAGATGGAGGGGTAAGTAGTGGGGAGTAATGAAAAAATGTGATGGCAATTAAGGAAAAAAAGCTTATGTATTTAGGGAATGGGGGGTTGTGGGTGGGAGGGGAATGGCAAAAATGAGAATTAAATCATGTCATATACTGGTACAAATTCCCAACACTGAGTGTGATCATGATGTGTATATACCAATAAATGTATCAATAAAGATAAAAATAAACAAATAAATCATTTTTGTTTTTCCTGAAGTGTGTATACATTTGGGCAGACTGTATATATACCAATTATCTTAAAGCAATATAAATTGTCATTCATTGAAAATATTTACCAACAATTTAAAAAAAATATTTGAAGAAAAACTATGTACATACAGAACATGTACAATTATTTCTGCCAGTATACCACAATTATAAGTTATAATAACTATTCATACAGAATATGATTACACTAAATATTATGTCACCCACAAATGATTTAAAGTATATGGAGGAGATTTATAGGTTATCTGTACATAGCATGCCACTTCATGTTAGAGATTTGAACAGCATAGATTTTAGTAGCTTCTCCTGGAACCAATTCTCAATAGTGTGTTGTGGGGGGTAACAATGTTTTCAACTGAAAGGGCTTGGAAGGGCTTCTAAAGCGGTATCTCTCTGACATTCCCCAATCTCTTTTCTTCAGTAATCCTAAGGCCTGTCACAGAAACTGGAGTCCCTCCCCCTGCACCAAGCCCTATGATCTAGTAAAGGACATTCTCTGACTTATCTCACCTGAAAGCAGGTCATCAGCTCTCCTTGTGGAAGGTGTCCAAGGGAAGAAAAAACATGTAGAGAAGCCAAGAAGATCCAGAACAAACAAGCCCACCAGGTTCACTCTCTTCCCCATGAACTACCATTAGATCACTGCTCTTTTGTTCACTCACTTCTCTTTATGATTTATTCTTCATCAAACCTATACATAAAAATAGCTTTCCCCGGGACTTTGAGTTTTTGTTTCTGAAGGTTCCATGTCATGTACAGCTTGTTAACTAATTCTGGTCTTGCACTACTTGTTTTCTGTTGTGGAGGTGTTAGTCATCAACCTTGTGGTGAGAAAAAAACGTTGGCTTGCCTTTACATAGTGTTCATTTAACTGACCTATTTAATTAATTAATGCTTGGCATTCTTTTCTTGAATATTTGTGTGTTTGAATCCCACAGGTGGAGTGGTTAATGAAGTCTGACTTCATATCATCATGTTCCTGGGCTTTATCTCAGCTGAATCACTCACCAGACAGCACCAGTGTATCTTTGCCTTCCCTGACTACATCCCACAGTGTCTTCAGTCCTGCCAGTTGGGGACCATCATATGGTCCCCAGGTTGGGTCATGACTGAGCTTATTCTTGGGAGATATGTGAAGTCCCTCCACACTATACACAGACCCCTACATAACAGGCAGAAACATGTCTGAAGCTGGTGGAGTTTGATGGAGATAGCCTGTGACTTTGACCATAAAAGAGTCCAACATATGAACAAGTGGCCTCTAACCAACCAATCTCATCAAACTCCTAATAGGTTCATCCTATAATTTATAATTTCTTTAGTAATTATCAATAACAGAGGCTAGAAACAGAACACAGAAGAAAAAGATTCATCCTCTGTATCTGGGTAGGTAGAAAGAATACAGTCAAAATGGCCATACTTCCAAAAGTGTTATGTAGATCAAATGGAACCCCAATCAAAATACCAGTAACATCCATTACATAACTGGAGAAGACAACCCTAAAATTCCCTCAGAACCAGAAAAGACTTAAGAAAGCATAATCCTAGATTTCAAGTTATATTACCAAGCAACAGTGATTAAAAATAGTATGGTATGGGCAAAAGATCAAACAGACAATTTCCCCTCAAAAAAAAAAAAAAGATCTGTGGATCAATGGAACAGAACAGGATATATAGAAAAAAAACTCTAGAACACTCATCTCTGTTATCTTTGACAAAGGGGTTAAAGTTTTTCATGGTGGTGGGTAGCCTCCTCAACAAATGGTTTTGGTAAAACTGGCAATCCACATGCTACAGGTTGATCCTAAACCCAAATCTCTCATCTTTCATGCACTCAATTAAAATCAAAATGGATCAAACATCTAAACAGAACGGAGACAATCTGCTGGATGGCAAAATAAATAAAATTCTTAAAGACATAGGTATAGGCAAAACTTTCTCAACAAAACCCTATTTGCACAAGAAGTAATACCACGAGTCAACAAAAAAGATCACATGAAATTAAAAAGTGTCTACACAGTAAAGGATTCAACCAATAGAGTGAAGAGAACAACCTAAAAAATGGGTAAAGGAAAAAAAAAAACAATTCCAGCTACATGTGAGACAAAGTACTAATATGTAAAATATAAAAAGAACTCAGCAAAGTTAGGCCTTCTCAAATTTAAAGACCCAGTTAAAAATGGACATTTGAATTGAATACACACTTCTCAGATGAAAGATACAAATGGCCAATAAATACATGAAAAAACATTCAACATTGCTGACCAATCGAGAAACACAAACTAGAATAACACTTAGATTCTATCTCCAGAAAGAATGGCTACCGTCAAGAAATCAACCAATAACAAATATTGGTGAAGCTGTGAGGAGGAAGGAACACTTCTTCATTGTTGATGAAATGTAAAGTGTCATAACCGCTGTGAAAATTGATGTAGACATTTCTTGAAAAAAATAGAAATTCCATTTAAGCCAGCTGTTGTCCTTCTAGGTACGTTTCTAAAGGAGTTAAAGACATCAAAGCACAGTACTATATACATACCCATGTTTTTTACAGCACGATTTGTAATAGCCAAATCTTGGAAACAGCCCATCCACAGATGAATAGGTAAAGAAAATGTAGTATTTACACACAATAAACTACTACTCTGCAATAAAGAAGGATAAATTTGAGTCATTTGTAGGAAAATGCATACACCTTGAGATCACAATGTTAAGTGAAATAACCCAATGAAACATTAATATCCCATGGTTCCTGTTATGTAAAAACTTAATACGTAAGTATAAAATAAAAGACAGATAAAAGGAAGAGAGAAAAAAGTATTATGACACATGCAGATGATGTATCTAAAAGTATACCTTGACAATAAAACTGTCTGATATATTTTATATATTCTTTGGCCTATTATCCTGGATTTTAATTTGTATAAATGATAACTTTATAAGTTCTTAAAAATAAAGAAGCTGGTGCTTGAAAAAATAAAAGGGGAATGGAAAAAAGAGGGGAAAATAATTGAAATATGTTAATCCATGTACCAATTTCTATAGAAATATAATCATTATATACTGCAAATATGTACAAATAAAAGTCTCTTTAAAATTTTAAAGTTTTTTTTTTAAGACACTGCTAACCCTAAAGAACTTTTGGAAATAATTCTTTGAACAACTTACAAGGATTCACACATTGTTAATATGGTTTTCACTTATAATCAGAAGACTACATTTCTTTCTTTAGAAGTAATATTTAAAAATGTATATTTTTTGTACTATTGGAAATAGAAGTTAATCGTACACATAACCTCACTTGGAAGTGAACTTATCCAGAGATTAAAAAGTGGTTTGAGATATTAACATTTGTGTTTTCAATCATACTAAAGAAGTAGAAAATAACAGAGTAAAGACATAAGATTATTTCTCATGTGCTAATGATATGCAAGGACCGTAGTTAGATGACATCTATTCTAAATACTGACCATCTTATTTGCCACTCTAGATAACCCTGTGAAGTAGAAATTACTATTTCCATTTTAATGATGAGGAAACTGGCTAACATTGTCAGAGTTGATCCATGGTAAGACCAAACTTTCAGCCAGAATTACCATTGACTCTTGCAAAAATAAACACTAAAATAGTTTTAAAAACAGTTAAAAAAAAAAAAAAGCGGTCGCCAAAGAATGTAAATCATTCTCACTGTTTTCCCCTTCTGTAGTCTCTCTACCTAATACACTCATGAAAATGTCAGCATGCTTGAAAAAACTTAGGACCATCTCAGCAGAAGTATCATCTGAGTTGTACCACAAAGGTTCAGCCGATATGCTAAATGTTCATGTCTATTCTGGGATAACAACTTCATTTAAATATCCCAAATGAGAAAATCCTACCTTATTTCTTTCCCAGAAATATTTCAAGAGAAGAATGCGGGGAGAGTACAGTTTTGTAGGATCTCTCAGTCACGTCCACTGGAAGCATTTGTTTTCTTCATATCTACCTTACAGGAGTGAGCACCTGAAAAGAGTTTGCTTTTCTAAAGTAGTAACTGATTTAGGTTAATGGAGATCCACTTCTGGTACTGTAATACAGTAGATGGTCATGTGGCTTCAGAGGACAAACCACCTCCATCAAATCAGGAGTCTTTGATCTTTATAATTAGTCTTATGAAAAGATTAATTATGATTTTCAAGAAAAATCTGTTTTAGAATAACATTATAAAAAGATTAATTATAAGATTTTTCACTTATAAAAGATTATATAAAGACTTGTTATCTTTATAATTAATCTTCATAAGAAGAAGAGAAGCTTTGCCTTTTTGATACACAAACTTTTACATTATTAGGGCTAAATGAATTTCTTGAATCCCCTGTGAATAAAAACCACGTTTCTTAAAAACAGAACTTTGGTCACAAAAAGGTGATGTGGTGTGTTTTTGAGAAATTTGTCCTTAATGCACAGTGGTGATTCAGAATCACCTAAAAAATCCTGGAAAGCCCGAAGCACCCACAAGCTCCCCAGTAGTTCTCAAACCTCACCAGAAAGTACTGAAATCACTGGAGGGGCTTGTGTACAATGCAATTCCCGGGTCCTGTCGCACTGGGTCTGACTCCAAAGTCTGGCGATAGTGGAGGCCAAAGCAAGCCTTCTAACAAGCTTCCAGATGCTGCTGGTCTGAGGACTAGGTCTCCGGGTTGAGTAGTATAAACAAAAGGGAAGTAGAGAGCCATCATGGCCACCGGCAGTTACCCATGAGTGTTTATGTCTCAGCAGCTTTCATAAAGGAACAACACTTTGCCCATTCTCTAGTATCAAGCACACAAAAGCTTCAGGGACCTTGAAGGGAAATAAGAATTGCCACAGAGACTGCTGTGGGCTGCTTTTCTTGCCAACACAGAGGAGTGGGGGAGAGCACATACTTCTGAGAGAAAAGATCAAATATAATTTAAAGAAAATAGAGAAATAAGAATATTTTGGGGGTGCTCAAGTTTTACTGCAAGCTGTACCTATTCTACATTTTAAAAAAATGAATAATTTTCCTAAATGATGAAAATAAATATACTCAAAATATAATTATAATTGTAAAGATCTAGAATATTTTCCTAAATGTACAAAACATATGAGGAAAACTAAAAAAAAAAAAAAACTTAAAAACTAAAATAGGGCATAACACACCAAAGCATTTTGAGCAGAGAGATAAAGCCACTAACTAGGTGAGAAAAGTCAGTATTAGTATCACAGTGATGTTAATTCTCTTCCTTTTAAGAATTTAATTCAGTTCCAATTGCACTTTTATTTTTCAAGGGAGAAAAAATGTACAGAGGTTCCAAGCTTCCTTGCAAAGTCCTAAAATTATATCACTTGATAAAATTGTAGGACTATAATCAACATCTATGAATATGGTGATAGCATTAGCTGATAATTAGAGTAAAAGTATGTCCATATAAATACACTAAAATAAATTTTACAGGAGCCAACGATAATAAGTTCAGAAGATAAAGCCATATTAAATGAAAATGGAGTCAAGAAAGACCTTACAGACCATAGCACTAAAAATAAATAGAAGCCATAAGAATTGTTATATAAGAAACAGTTCTTTAGGTCAAAGAAAAGAAAACATAAATAAATTAACAGAAAATAAATTAACTAAAAACAAAATGTTTGTAACATATATGTCTGTATCTTTTTTTGTTTGTTCATTTGAGTTTTTGAGACAGGGTCTCGTTTGTAGTTCAGGCTGGCCCTGAACTTCATAGTCTAGGCAAACCTTGAACTCATCAATCCTCCTGCCTCTGCCTCCCGAGTGCTGGGATTACAGGCATGAGTCACCACATATGGTATTATTGTATACGGTTACCAAGGATCGAACTCAGGACCTTGCACTTGCTAGACAGGCGCCAGAACCACTGAGCTAAATCTCTTCCCATTTCTAATATCTTTAGCATAAAGAACACCTGTAAGTTACTAAGTAAATATAAATACCAATTAGAACAGGTAATTTTTAAAGGCAATATGCAAATGCCAGACAAGTTTTGATAAGGTATCCAACTTTATAACTTATCAAAGAAATTCAAATTCAGACACTGTGATGCCAGTTTTGACCTGGCAAATTGATATCATTTTTTAAAAATCACAATATCTACTGGTGACAAAAGTTTAAAACAATGGGTGAGGATCCTGGTGTGTAAATGCATATCAAAAGACATAAAAGTCTAGAGACACATTAATCCAGCAATTCTACTTGAGGACATTTGCCCTAGTTAAGCAATAGGGTTCTACCCCAAGATCTGCCAGTAAGAAGGGTCTTCCTGGTGCTGCTCCAGTGAATGGGAGGACCACGTGACATGGCCAGCAATGCATTCGCGTGGATTATCAGCAGAGGGTTCTGCACAACTGCTAAAGATATAAAACACCCTGTTGACATCAAAATACACTACTGGTTTCTGTTAAGTGCAAAAATATATAAAATACCATATAAACAATAATTCTGTTTTCATGAATAACATCCCTGTGCTTCTGTTTTAATAAAAAGCCAAAAAGATTCATTGACAAAAATCATCTGCCACAACTTGCTTAGTTTGACAAAAAGTGTGTTTCATGAGTTATATCCATTTGCAAATATTTCCTGTGTCAGTAATAAATCACTACTAAACTCTGCGTTTTAGATTTAGTCCCCTTACCCCCATTTTGTCAACTGCAGTTTGAGTCTCTTTTCAAAGTGCTGTATAAACTGAGGGACGCAGAGGAGAGGGAGAGTCGGGGGGAGGGTTCCAAAAGCGGTTCAGAAAGTGACACTGCTGACTCCGCGGTCTTAAAATTCACCTCCAGGAAGGTGGCACGGAGAGTGATTTGCCTCACCTTGCTATACCTTGGAAACCTTATTACTAAAAATAATAACATGCATTCTTTATAGAGCATATGCCCTGTGAGGTTTCAGTGCAAGTATATAGAATTGCACCCATCAGATTTGGTAGGTCCTTTATGATCTTTCTGCACAGCACAGTGATGTCCTTTTAATTCCTTAGGCTGACAAGGCTCACATGGCATAATTTATTTAAGGATATCTACGTTTTCAAACACTGTTGGGTGAATACCAGCCCCATCAGTCACTGTGACAGGTTTCGTTCCTCTCCAGTTTATCTTCCTGTATATTCTGTGCCAGATTTAGTTTGCAAAACTCCAAATGGGGGGACACACAAGTCTTGTTTAATCTTCACAAATATAAAATGATGTTGTGAGACTATCATTTGCTGTTTGAAGCCTCATTCATTAATGAAACATTGGTTAAACAACACCCTACCGACCTTTTAACTGCAATACTCCCTCTCGTCTGCTGAGCGCTTAATGGATGACCTTTTTAAAACACAGGGGATATTTTATTCCTATTGTAGTTTGTGTGAAACTTGTCACGATAGAGGAGCTTTCCTCTTCTTAATGCGGGGAAGTTTGTTTATTTTAATTTCCATTAGTGTCTTGGGAGACGAAGAGAATGAATGATGCTGTTGAAGCTACAGATTTCACAAGTTAGAGAGGTACAGTAGACACGTTCAGCTTAAATTACTTTATCAGAAGCATAAACCACTGTCACTCCCACTATACAGCACGACCACTGCATTTCAATTTACAAATGAGAGCCCATTTCTAAGGTCACCTCAAGTATAAAAAGACAAAACAAACTGCTGGATCACAAGTAGAGAAAACGGACGAGGCAGGTCCCAGGTACAAAAACGAGAAAAACTGTCAGCAGGACAGTGGACTCCCTCATCTTCCTTCCTTCCTTCCCACACCGTGAGTCAGGGCCCAGCTGGACGGAAGACACTGAGGAAACGCAGCAGCTGAAGCTCAGTGCAGGAAAGGACGGAGAGGCCCCGGAAACGTGCTGGAGATCCTCTGCGTCAGAGTGGGAGATTAGGAGGAGATTCGGGCGTGAGGTCAGGACGCCTCGTACAGAGGTATGGGGTTGGGCGTGGGAGGGAGGTGGAAGATCACCTGGAAAAAGGCGGTAGTGAAAGCGTTCACGTCTCTCCGGCCCCTTGCAGCGCGTTCTCTCCCCTGGTGCGTTCTGTGAGCTTGCTCTTTCGGCACCGGAAGTCACTGAAGCAGCGTTGCCAGCTAAAGTCCTAGTCCGGTCTCCTCAGCTAACTCTCCTTCCACCACAGAAGTTTCTGTACGCAGTGAGCTTAGTTACATACAAGAGCCTCTGTGGAATGATTTGGAGAATCTGTGGCCTCACTCTCACCCTTTTCCCATCTGCACGAGTTGCCAACCACTTATGTGCTGCCCGTGCCCAAAGTGATTTCCATTTTCTTGTAATACTGGGGATGGGACCCAGGTCCTCAAACGTGCTAGCGAAGGGCTCTACCACTAAACCACATGCCCAGACTTTTTTCTTTAGTTCCCTGAAGTGACATGTTCTTTCCAGACTCCATGCATCTAACATTTTGCCTCACACTTGGCTGACCACTTTCATCAGTTACCTGACTTCTTTCGTGTCTCGGTTTGCCCATGGCACCTCTATGAGACTTTCCCTAGGACTCTCTGCAGGGAAGGAAGTAAGGCTGTCATTTAAGTATCAGATAACAAACCATATTTCCTGGCCCAGCCCCCACTGCTGAGCCAGATGCCTATTAATCTGAGTGACTGAATCTGAACCAGTGATCGTTTTGTGTTCATTCTCTATACCCTAGTGCTTGACAGTGACATCTCATAGGTCAGTGGTGCCAAACCTATGACGTACGTGTTGCAGGAGGGTTTCTGTATCACTGAAAGCTTAAAAGGTTTTCCATCACTGTATGGGTGCTTAATAATAAAAATACTGTCAGTCACTTGTTATTTTAGAAATTGTGCTTGAACTTTGTTAAATGGTTAAGTCTGCTGTTTAGTCCAAGTATTACTCTTCGCTCCAGGGTTTTTACCACCTTGGGTCTTGCATTTAGAAGACTTCTATGTTCTTTCTCCTAAGAAGCATTCCTTATATCAATGAACATGTCTGTCAAGTTTTGAGGTTCCCCAAATTCCTTTTGGAATGGCTGTGAAACTACTTCTAGGGGCTCTGCATGCATCTTCCACTGGTCCTTCTTCAAGAGCAGACTATGGCTTGCTCATGTGAGCTCACAAGTCTGAGGAGTGGCTTCAGTTTGTCCTTTGCGATGCGTATGTCTTTAGTATGTGCACTGCATATTCATGTATGGACTGAGAGAAGCTTATACTGTGAAAAAAAGCTGGCTTTGAGAAGAGGTTGGCTGGGTCTAGAGCTAAGGTCCATTTCTCTCCGAGCCACTGTGTTTCAACGTGGCATTTGAACGATCTTGAATAATAAATATTTATACAGAGACCTATGGATTTTAATGACATCTCTAAGTAGTTTCAGTATATCAGGGTAATTTATAATCTGGAAAACTGAGTACACTATGAAGGCCTGCACTGTACTCTTGCCCTAGACCCCACAAACTTTAGAGGTGGGACTCTTTACTCTCACAACAAAATGTTTAAAAATAGACATCGTGATCACCATCCCTCTTATTCTATGCCTGAGCAAATGAAGGCAAAAAGAGTTTAATTGTCTTCCCTGCACAGCTGAGAGACAGCAGAGCTGCGACTCGAAACAACTACTGGCTGTCAGTCCTGCATTATTATCCCAGTAACTGAACACATACCCAAGTGGGCAGTGGGTGCTTCCCAACTTGTGGAAAGCCCTATATCAGGAACACCAAAATCACATGTGAAAGGTATCAGGGTCAGTATGCGGACAGAATTAAAGCTACAAATCTCATCATTTAAAATAAGAATCATAAACACACCAAGAAACAGAGATGGGTAGGCTTATAACAAAGTGGAATAACAGGTGCAAACATTTCTTCTCCCTGAGAAACATATTTGAAGGCAATTAAAGTTATAAAAATGAAAGAAAAGGTCTTTTTTCCCCTGAATCAATTCTGGCTCCCCCCACCCTACCCCTACCATTCCGAAGTTTCTGAATTTGCCAAGCAGTATAAATCACTGCGCAAACCAAATCATTAAGGTTGCCAGGTGTTCAATTCTGAATGAGACAGTCTGGTATTTGAGCTTTCTGCCTAAGAAACAAATGAAGAAAATACCAGTGATTTTTAATTAAGTTTTGCTATTATCATGTAAAGATGAGCTTGCGTAAGAACTGGCTCTCCAGGCTGTCCTCAGAGCCCACTTTCATCTTAGAGATGAGCCTTTTTATAGGCCTGGCTGTCTCTAAACCCAGTGAGCTGATGAACTTGGCTCTGAACTCAAACTGGCATCTTCTACATATTGGTCACGACTCATGCAGTTGTGCTAGATCATTTTCTTTTATTCATACCTTCAAAGCTCTTGTGGCAACTGGCAGAGTTCTCTGGGTATATTTTAAAATAATGATAAAAATACATAAATAAATAAATACTCAGAAGCACATTTGAATGGAAGCAAATGAGCCATAGATGAAGAGAGTCAGATGAGTTCAATATGTCCATAAATCTAATCATGCCCATTGAATAGGTGAAAGCAGTAAACAATTATATCATTTACAAACACAAAATTATTCTCAAGTAAATTTCTATTTGTCCTCAATTAAATCTGGCTCCATTCAATAACATAATGCTAGTGTAAATATTTTAAATTGCTGTGGAGGGCATGTGATGGAAGAATAGTTAGAAATCTTTACATTTTGAGGGAATGGTATGTTATTTCTGGACTTTGCAAACTGATGAGGAAGAAAAGGGATTTAAATGGGTATTAGAAAAGGATCTTGTTGCCTTAAAAAGAGCCTTGTTTAACTTTAAACAACCTGCTTATTTAGCAGTGGTTATTTGGAACCTTTAATATGTTAATGTGCTCACAAGAAGAAACCAAGGAAGATTATGTTTTCAGAGCATCAATTAATCCCCCCTTGGAAAAGAGACTGTAAAACCCTGCTGTAGCCCAACTAAACTCTGCACTTATAAATTCTTTGTCAGGTAGTATTAGTGTTCTGGTTGCACCCTCTTCTTGCGGGACTTAATTCCTTACAATATAGGACTATACAGAGTTGTGAAAAAATATCACATCAGTTACAACAGTGAGACTCTATCTCAGCAATTTAAGCTTTTTTAAAGCTTCTTATTGGTCCACTACTCTGTGTCCAGTGCCTTGCAGTGGGTTGGGTTGGAGGCGATTTTTGCCTACTCCCTGGGAAGAGGGCACCTAGCAATACCTGAACACATTGTTGGCTGGGAGGTAACATAGCATGTAGTGGTGAAAGGTCAGGGATGGAGCTAAACATTCTGTAATGCCTGTTCCAAACCCACCTACTGCAAACCAAATAACTATCCATCCCTACAGAGGCTCAATCAGGAGTTAAGAGATAATGACACGGGGTGGGGGGAGTCAGTTCAAGGATGAGTCTAGAATGGCGATGGCAATGGCTGACTTGAGGATTCTGAAATGTGCCTTGGAACATTCGAACCAACACATGGAAAGGAGAAACAGTTACCTGACAAACCATAGTCTCACTGATCCAAAGTTGTCCACAGGCATTAATTCTACATCATTCAATTGGTCCGACCTGAGTTATGCATACATAAGACCTGGCCCCAAAAGATTGCAAGAGATGAACAAGAGACATTTCATAGAGTCACTCATTCATGCTACTGCACTAGTCCTCAGCATCAGGTGTAAAAGCTTTGAAATTGCCCATTCTTCCTGCCTTTAAGGTCTTACCAGACAAGCTCATACCCACATATACACAAAAAGACATAATTAACATGGTCTTTATCTGTAATACTTTCACATCTGGTTCAATAGTAAGTGCACTGCATACAGTCACATGGCCTAGGTAGATAATGGGGATTATATGCAGCCTACTTTTTTCTATTTAAACTGTTGTACTGACTATGTTCTGTACCACTGTACCACAACCCAGCTCTTAGGAAAAGAAACCTGCTCCCTTTCAGAATCTTCCTGCCAAATCAATGAGGTCAGTTGCCTTTTTCTAATTTAGCCAATGGTGCACAGCAGAAAACAAGTCTTGTCATCATCTTAATTTCCACTGAAGAAAGAGGCTTGTATAAGTTATCCTTTCAACACAGCTCCACAGGATATGCATGTATATTCTT
>PVIC010012364.1:0-31149 GCA_004025085.1 Thryonomys swinderianus | reverse complement strand
TGCTGAGTGTGGTGGCATATGTCTGTACTCCTTAGCATTCTCAGAGGCTGAGGCAGGCAGACAGGAAATTTAAGCCCAGCCTGGACAATTTTTTTTTTTCAGTACAGAGCATTGAACACACGACCTTGGGGTTACAAGGCTGGCACCAGAACCACTGAGCTAAATCTCTGCCCCCCACCTTAGGAGCTTTAGTATTTTAATGAGACCCTGTCTCAAAAGAAAAAAATAGGGCTAAAGATGTAGGCTCATTGCAAAGGCCTCATTTTCCAATACCACTCACACACACACACACACACACACACACAAATGCTTTTTATAGATAGATAAAAAGCATTCTGTATGTGTATGACCCTGGAAACTAGATCTGTATGCAAGCTCTCTACCACTGAGCTACACTCGCAGCCCCAATTTTACTACATTTTTATAATAGCACAAGTGTTTTCAAGGCAGTGTAAGAAACACCACACCTTTTCATAATATGTACTTTTGCTGACTCTATGGAGAATGGGGCAGATAACTATAATGGTATGGCAGGAAGCTGTACTTACAACAGACCAAGATTCATCCTTGTTAATTATACTTTCTGCAAATATCACTGGGTGTGGTGGTACACGCCTGTATCCCAACACTCAGGAGACTGAGGCAGGAAGATCCTCATGCATTCCAGGGCAGCCTGAACTACAACCAAGATTGCGTCTCTAGATAAATAAGTCTTAAAAAGCACAATGTTACACCATCCAAAATGAGAATTTGCATGACACAGGTAATATTAACCAATCCATAGATAATAAAGAAGGATTTTCACTTTTCCAAATGCTCATAAAATTACATATATCTAGAAGGAATATTCTTTTTATGAAATAGTTTATAAAGATAATATCTTAAGTTTTTTTCCATTTTAGTCTCCCTCCAAATCTTACTGTTTTAGATGGATAACTAGAATTAAATGTACTGTACTTCAGTGAGCATGGAAATTTGACTATAGTCTGGATTTCAAATGAAACTAAAGAGGTATGACTCATTCTGTCAGAAGTGATATTGATGTTATGGTCACACAAGAACATAAAGGTTTTTAAAGGAAGCATACTGAAATATGTAGGAGTTCATTACAGTAATTTCTAGAATTCAAAAAAAAACCAGAAAGTGATCGTATATCAAAATATCTCTCTCCCCTCCCCTTTTAGACAAAGTCTCACTATGTAGTTCAAGCTACTCTTGAAATCACAAATTAGCCCAAGTTGACTTTGAACTTAAGATCCTCTTGCCTCAGTCTCCTGAGTGCTGGAACAAAATCTTGACAATTTTTCAATTTGAGGAAGAGTATGTGAATGTTTCTTGTTCAATTCTGCCCAATTCTATGTAAGTTTTTAAAAAGGTACTTAAAGCTGAACACAGTAGTGCACAGCAGTCGGGTGGTTGAGACAGCTGGATCACCACAGTTTGAGGCCAGCCTGGGCTACATAGTGAGTTCAAGGCCATCATGAACTATACAGGGAAATTGTCTCAAGAATTTAAAAAAAAACTTAACTGCTAATAACTGCTTTAAAAGTTTATTTTCTTCATGTGCAGACATGAATTTGGTGAGGAAAGCAGTGTCACATTTGGACCTCTCTGCTAAACAGATTGTTCCTTTCACTCAGCAGTCCTTAAGCTTGAGTCTGATTCAGAGTCCTTTTTGAAGACTAGTTAAATCCAGGTTGGCAAGTCCCATCCCAGAGTTTCTGAGTCAGTGGGTCTGCATCCTCTTTGTGTGTGTGTGTGTGTGTGTGTGTGTGTGTGTGTGTGTGTGTGTGTGTGTGTGTGTGTGAGAATTTGCAGCCTAATAGATTCCCAGTTAATGCTGCTGTCCAGGGATTCATATAAGAGCTACTGCTCCAGGGGCCAGGGATGTAGCTCAGGGGCACAGTGCCTATCTGGCAAGTACTAGGTCCTGAGTTTGAACCCTGGTACCAAAAAAAATTATTGCTGCCATTCAACCTTTTTTTTTTTTTTTTTTAAGACAGGGTCTCGCTTTGTAGTTCAAGCTGGCCCTGAGCTCACTATGTATCCCAGACAAGCCTTGAACTCAGCAATCTTCCTGCCTCTGCTTTCCAAGTGCTGGGATTACAGGTGTGAGCCACCACACCCAGCACTGCGGTATGTGGTACTGATTGCTGGTGGGTTTGAGTCACCACCCCCTGTATTGTTGTATGTTGTTACCAGGCATGGATCCAAAAGCCTTGTGCTTGTTAGGCAGGCACTGGAAGCACTGAGCTAAATCTCCAGACCCCGTTTAACCTCTTTTCCAAAAACCTGGGTTCATTTTTTTCTGCAATTGGTTCCATTTAGTTTCTGTTTTATGTCAATTATGACCTTCACTAATTCACATTGACCTATTTCTTCCTTCCTCCCTCCCCCATCTTTTCCTTTTTCCCTTCTTTCCTTCCTTTCTTCTTCCTACAATCCTCCCTTCCTTCTGTACTGGACATTGAATCCAGGGCCTTTATACTGAGGTACATCTCTAGCCCTTTTCATTTTTTATTTTGGGGCAAGGTCTTACCTCATCTCTAAGTTGCCCAGGCTGAAATTGAACTTGTGATTCTCCTACTCAGCCTTCCATAGTTCTGAGATTTTATATATATGAGCCACCATGCCTGGCTTGGATCAATTTCTTATTTCAGTTAATTTATTCTGGAATAGACTGAGTCAAAATCTTGAGAATTTGGTAACTAAGGTTCTTCACTATTTGTTCCTTACTCACATAGATTTTCAGTCTTTTCCCCCTATTGTTGACTCCAGCCATATCTATCTTCTCAACAAGTCATGAATATTCTTACTTTAGTACCTTTGCCCATGTGCGTATGCACACACACACACACACACACACACACACACACAAATTAACCAAGGTGTAGTCCAAGTTCCTCCTTTTCCATGAAGTCCCCCTCTCATTTTACATAAACAATAGTCTATCATGTAAGTTTGTTTGTTTGTTTGTTTGTTTTGGTGGTACCAAGGATTGAACCCAGGAATTTACACTTGCCAGGCAGGTTCAGTGCCACTGAGCTACACCCTGACAATAGTTTTTACTTTTGCAAGGAATGTTAGGAAAGATTTTACTGGGAAAAAGAAGAACAGCTCCTGGGTTTCAAGGAGGGGTCATGTAGGGGAAGCCTACTTTATTATTCATTGCATGCATGCTTCTTACTTCTTTATTCAACTGTAAGCTCAAGTGCAGGACTATACATTATTTATTTATTTTTATAGAACTAGTGATCAAACTCAGGATCATGCACTTGCCAAGCTGGCAGTGACACCACTGAGTTTATCCCCAGCCAGGGACCACACTTTAAACACATGGTCTTCATGTGCTCACACACTTGGTCAAGAACTATGTAACTGTCTTAATTACTTTCTTCATCACTCAGACACAATACCTGGCACCCATCTCTCAAAGGAGAAGTTCATTTGTCTTTTGTTTCAGTTTATAGTTGGCTGGCTCCAAGGAAGGAAGGCATGGCACAGAGGGACGACAGAGAAATAGCTATTTATCTTATGGCTGTTAGGAAGCAAGGAGAGAAGGAAGGGATCTGGGTAAGAAGATAAGCTTTCAGGCTATTCCCCCAGTGACCTGCCTCTTCCAACAAGATCCCACCTCCTAACAGCAAGTCAGCCATAAGTTCCCATAACCTAGTGACCTTCCAAAAGCTCCATTATGAAATATAAGGCTTTGGAGTACATCTAGATATAAACTATAACCTTTTGTCTCTGGCCCCCAAAAGACTCATGTACATTTCTTTATGCAAAATGCATTTAGTCCATCTTTTTTTGTTTGTTTGATTTTGAGACAGGGTCTTACTTTGTAGTTCAGACTGGCCCTGAGCTCACTATGTAACCCAGGCAAACCCTGAACTCAGCAATCCTCCTGCCTCTGCTTCCCTAGTGCTGGGATTACAGGTGTGAGCTACCATTCCTAGCACAGCAGTATGTGGTACTGCTTGCTGGTGGGCGTGAGTCACCACGCCCAATATCATATCATTGTATGTGGTTACTGGGATCACACCAGGGACCTTGTGCTTGCTAGGCAGGCACAGGAACCACTGAGCTAAATCTCTGGCCCACACTTAGTCCATCTTTAAGAGTTGCCAAAATTTTAACTGTTCCAGGATTGCTGAAAAGTTCAGGTCCAAAGTCTCCTTTGAGACTTAATGATGATGCTTACCTGTGAATCCCAGTAAATATCAAAAAGAAGTTAAACATTGCTGACATACAAATGTACAGGGTGAACTTTCTTGTTTCAAAATGGAGAAATAGGGGGATAGAAACCAAAGGTACAAAACCACTGCATGAAAAACAGTAAATCTCTTAGTTCCATGTGCACCACATAGGGCAGGTTGTGGCAATGAAATGTGAACTCCAAAGTGCTTGGGTTTCCCTCCTCTACTGCATTGTGGGTGGTTATAGCTTTCATGGCTTCTCTCCTAGGCTGGCTATGCTCACTCCCTGCAGCTTTCCTCAGATGTTTCGTGTTCCTGGCTTCTCCTACTTCCCAGAGTCTCTAGTGTACTTTTGGCTTCACTCTCACAGCTTCATTCTTTGCTCTCTGATGGGCACACTGCCTGGACTCTCAGGCCTTCTGAAATTGAGCAGAAGCCTCCATGACCTCACAACTCTTACTTTCTGCACCCCTGTAAAACCATCAGCACGTGGCTGACTCTAAAGTTGGCCATCACGTGCTCGCTTCGGCAGCGCATGTACTAAAGTTGGCCATCAGGTTGAACACCAGTGAGGCCCTTTTGCAATTTGTCCACAGAGGCTCCGAATATCTGAATGGTTCAGCATTGTGATCTGAATCCTTAGGCTGCCATTCTCCAGTGTGGTGTCCTAGGGCTCTCTTCTCAAAGCAAAGTTTTACAGTTTTGAGACTGTGGAGGGTGAGGCCTTACTGATTCCTGATACATCTTTCGGGCATTTTTCTATAATCTTGATCCAAAGTATTTGGGTTCTATTTACATATGGATTGATCGATTGGTTTGTTGGTTGGTTTTGTTTTGTTTGAGACAGGATATCACTATGAGGTTCAGGCTGGGCTTGAACTCATTACATAGTCTCGGTTGGCCTTGAATGCAGAGCCATCCTTCTGCTCTGCTTCCCTAGTGCTGGCATTAAACATGTATGTCACCATGCTTGACTTTGACTTCTTTTTAATGCTAATACTTTTAGCAACCAAATTCACATCTGCTCCACATTGCAGATCCTTCCTTTCTGGGAAAACTGAAAATGTTTCAAATGTGCTTTTTGTTCCTGATTTTCAGTATAAAAGCAGCAAGGAATGTTATAAAAACAGCCTGAATATCGGGCTGCTTAGAAATTTCCTCTGCCAGATTAATTAGCCTGTTGTCCTTAATCTTAGTCTCCTGTAGGTTTTCTGGACATGAACAAAATGTGGACATCTTCTGCCAGAGCATTACATACAGGGTGTAAAGTCCACTTGCCAAAGGAATGCTTCTTTCCAACTGAAATCTAAGCATGGTCTTGACTTTCTGCCTTCTTATCAGCATTCTGGGCTTCTGAACTCCAGTCAGAATCTCCATGAAGCTTGGCTTACAGAACTTTACACTGTTTCTTCAATCAGCATCTTCAAATCTTTCCAAACTCTTCCTTCAAATCAGTTCTAAAGAATTCTTAACCACATGGTTAGGTAGCATCATTGCACCAGCCCCACTTTTCTGGCACAAGAATCTGTTTTAGTTACTTTCCTTCTCACTGGGGCACAATACCTGACATTTGCAATTTGAAGGAGAAAAGGTTTACTTGGCTCATAACTTGTAGAGGTTTCATTCCATAGTCCACTGGTTCTGAGGCAGGGCAGCATGGCAGAGGGGCATGGCAGAGGGAAAACTCCTCATGGCATGGAAGAAGGAAAGCAGAGAGAGAATGAGAGCATCTAAATAGGGAGGTATAACCTTATAACCCTCTAGGTCATGCCTACAGTGATACACCTTGTCCAACTAGGTCCCCTTCATAGTAGCAAATCAGCTATAATACTTTCATAGTCTAATCACTTTCCAAAGGTCCCACCTATGATCCCATGAGGTGTTGGGGGTACATCTAGATACAAATCATAATAGTGCTCAACAGACAATTTAATTTTCACTGGAACTTTTGGGGAAATATTTTGTTTTTGTTTTTGTTTTTTGTTTTTTTGAGACAGGGTCTCACTTTGTAGTTCAGGCTGGCTCTGAGCTCACTATGTAGCCTAGGCAAGCTTCGAACTCAGCAATCCTCCTGTCTCTGCCTCCTGAGTGCTGGGATTACAGGCGTGAGCCACCATGCCCGGCGGGGAAATATCTTTTTTAAAGTAAATGATAGAAGGACTGCAGATGAAGCTCAGTTGTAGAGTGCTTACCTACCATATGCAAGGTCCTGGGTTCAACTCCAATATACAATAAATAAATAAAATTTAAAAATGAAATTAAATGAAACCTGGTGTCTACATGTGTAGAAGTGTGAGGGATGAATAGAATTCTAACATCTCTCTCTAAGTAGTGCTACAACAATAATTTAATTAATGTTTATGCAAGTCTTTGAGATCTTCAGATGAAAGGAGCTTAAAAGAGTTCAGAATTATTATGATGTTAGTTTTTGAAACCTCAGACTCAGTTTCATAGCATCACTTAGATTTTCGCAGACTATGATGAGTCCAGGCTACTGCTTTAATGAGCTAAGAGGTGACTTCCCAAGACTTCTTGGGATGTTCAGATAAAACAAACTTTAGAGATCATATAAATCTGAACAAAAACTCATCGTCCTAAGCAAAAGGAAAACTAAAATCCTCTTCTCCATGCTTCAGCAGGGAGTCAGTGAACTGTAGGGCTGACTATGGGCTCTTCACTTCTAATTCCATGTACCTTGCTGGCTCATGCACAGGGTGTCACGCATCTGTAGAGATCTGGACCAAGAGTCTTTCTGTTCAAGTTATCTCAACTTAAAGTGAATTTTGGTCTCAGTATACAGATTGTGGTCTTGTATCGGCTTTTCATGAAGCATTTTGGATCATTCCTTGTCTTTCTCTCTTCATCTGTCTCACTCTCAGAATTGCTCAAATGATTTCTTGGTCATCAGTTGAAAATCTATTGTGACTCAAGCAAACTAGAGAATATTATTCAACATGTAAATTTGAGTTTTCTTCAACCTCCGTTTTCCTTGATAGCAAATATCCTCTTTCCTTTCCTCTTTGCTTCATTCTTGGATTTTTGTTTTGGTTGACTTGGATTGGTACCACTTTATCAATAATTCATTAACTATAAAAAATTCTGATCTGAGTCTGAAGTCATGACTGCCTATTTTACATGAGAAAAAGAGTTCCAATACTTTCACAGGCTCAGGCAGACATGAATGCAATTATAATTAAGCAACAAATCACAAGATGCTGTATCCAAAGTATTAGAACATGCCTCAGATGGGTTTGGAAAAGTTGAATGTCCTCACTTGCCAGCAAGAAGAGAAAAAGAAAAGCCAAGTTAAATCAGACAAATCTTTTAGCCAATAAAGCCACTTTCACTTTGTATCTCCAGGAATGAAAAATATAATGGACAAAGAGCCAGGGTAATATTACACAGTAAATGCTAACATCCTTCTTAGCAGATAAGCCCAAATCAATTCCTAGTTTGCAAGGGGAAATTTTGATTAGGCTAAAGGTGATATTAGATGATTAGATGTCTCTAGATTGCTATGACTGGCATGCCCAGAAAATCTGTAATTTAATTAAACAACAACAGGGCCAAAGATTTAGCTCAGTGGTTCTGATGTCTGCCCATCAAGCAGAAGGCCCCGAGTTCGATACCTGGCACCACATACCACAATGCTATATGTGGTGTCTCATGCCTGTAATCCCAGCATTCAAGAGGCAGAGGCAGAAAGATTGCGTGAATTCAAAGCTAGTCTGGGCTACATAGTTCAGGGCCAGTCTAAACTACAAAGCAAGACCCTGTCTCAAAAAAAAAAAAATGGACCCAGGAACTTAGCTTAGTGGTTCTAATGCCTGCCTAGCAAGCACAAGGTCCCTGGTTCAATACACGGTAATCACATACAACAATACCGGGCATGGTGACTCATGCCCATGAGCACTCAGTACTGCATACCACAGTGCCAGACGTGGTGGCTCACACCTGTAATCCCAGCACTCAGGAGGCAGAGGTAGGAAGATTGCTGAGTTCCAGGTTTGCCTGGGCTACATAGTGAGCTCAGGGCCAGCCTGAACTACAAAGCAAAAGCCTGTCTCCAAAACAAACAAACAAAAACCAACTACAAAATGAGACCGTATCTCTAAAAAAAAAAAAAAAAAAAAAAAAAAAAAAAAAAAAAAAAAAAAAAAAAAAAAAAAAAAAAAAAAAAAAAAAAAAAAAAAAAAAAAAAAAAAAAAAAAAAAAAAAAAAAAAAAAAAAAAAAAAAAAAAAAAAAAAAAAAAAAAAAAAAAAAAAAACCCAAAATAAAACAAAACAAAAAAACAGCAACAGTAATAAAATTGATAAAAAGACTTCATTTCAGACCCTAAGTTAGAAACAACAGGAAGTTTTTGTGGCAATTTTTATGGTTTTATTTAAACACAAAATGTCCACATGAGCCAGTTCTTTTTCAATTTTTATTTTATTAGTACATATTTGCAATACATAATGATTATGTTCATTCTGGGCATGTACATAACACATCTTACTTGTCTTTATGTCCTCCCCCCCTTTTAGGGTTGTGTGTGTAAACCCTGGCATTAGGGTTGGTGACTGCTCTTTCCATGACAGCCTTGTGGTTATTGGGGAACTGCTAGAAATCTTAGCACAGGAAGATCTATTCCATGTTAGTAGCCCTTCTAGCTCCAAGATATTGTGGACCAGGGACTTCTTGGAGCTACTGGGCACCATGTACTTTGTTTCCTTGTTACTCTCATAACCTGTGTTGACACTGAGATCTAGCCCTTGGATCTTTTCTGCATCTTATTGTTAATACCTCTGCATTTTTAACATTTATGCTCAGTTTTGACATACAAGTCTAATGAATGCCAGGTGAACCTCTTGTTCTTCTTTGTGACAATCACAAGTCTCAGGGTTACAGTGATAAAGAGTAGTAGAGTAGCCTTAGGGACAAGCTGTCAGTCATTTACACGAACCTGAATTAGAGCTTTCCTGTTTAACACATAAACATAGGCTGCATTAAGGAAGACAGGGAGAAAGTGGAGGCTTTGAACCCAAATCTATCACCTGTAGCCAAGTGTGCTGGCTTTGCAACACCACGCTCTGACTTCATTTGGGACTGGTCCTTGTTATATCTTGTATCTAGATGTTTCACCAAAGCTTCATACCCTCATAGGTGAGACTTTTTGGAGGTGACTAGATTTAGGGTATGTATGTGTAGATCAAGAGTATATTAACATGAGCCTGAGATTTAGCTCAGTGGTTCCAGTGCCTGGCTGGCAAGCTCAAGGTCCCTGGTTTGATATCTGGTAACCACATACAACAATGCCAGGTATGGTGACTCACATGCACCAGCAATCAGTACCGCATACCACAGTGCTGGGCGTGATGGTTTATTTTGTAATCCTAGCACTCTGGAGGTAATCCAGCACTCTGGAAGCAGAGGCATGAGGATTGCTGAGTTTGAGGCTTGCCTGGGCTACATAGTGAGCTCAGGGCCAGCCTGAACTACAAAGCTAGACCCTGTCTCAAAACAACAACAACAAAAACTCAAAGCCTTTCTAAAAAGGCCTTGGGGATATAGTTGAGTGTGAAGGCCCTCAATTTAATACCCAGGATTTCACACACAAAAATAAATACATTAAAATAAATGTTAAAAATGGGGGCTGGGGGCTGGAGGGTTAGCTCAGTGGTTCCGGCGCCTGCTTTGCAAGTGCAAGGTCCAGAGTTCGATCCCCCCTAACCATATACAATGCTGGGCATGGAGACTCACGCCCACCAACAATCAATACCACATACCACAGTGCCAGGTGTGGTGGCTCACGCCTGTAATCCCAGCACTTGGGAGGCAGAGACAGGAGGATTGCTGAGTTCCAGGCTTGCCTGAGCTACATAGTGAACTCAGAGCCAGTCTGAACTACAAAGCGAGACCCTGTCTCAAAAAAAAATTGCAGTGAGTGTTACAGATCAAGAGGCATTTCCAGTCAGCTTTGGACTTGAGGACCTGAACTGAAACATCTTGTTCGCCAGCCTGCTAGCCTTCCAATGACTTCATTATTAGTCTTCTAGGTCTTCTGCTTGCTGACTCACTGCTGTTCTTAGGACTTGTCAGCCTCTAGAATAGGGTGAGTTAATTATTATCTATCTATCCATTCATTCATTCATCTTCCTGTTTTGTTTTTCCAGAGAACCCTAATACAATAGAAATACATTAAATAAATAATCAGCCAAATTAAAGAAAGATTCCCAAAGACCAGGAAGACCCCTCCCTTATTTTTCTTTCTTTTTTTTCGAGACAGGATCTCATTGTTCAGTCGAGGCTGGTCTCAAACTTGGGATTCTCCTGCCTCTGACTCCTGAATGCTAGGATCACAGTCAGGCACTACTACACCTGACAGAAAAACCCTCCTTGAAAGGCTGAGAAGTGACACAGGGTCAAAAGTTTTATGACCAGAGTGAAACCAAACTGCATATTGAAAAAATTACAGGCATGGTGGCATATGCCTGTACTCTCAGCACTGAGGCAGGAACACTGCAGTGAATTTGAGGTCAGCTTGGACTCCATAGTGAACTACAAAGCAAAATTCTGTCTCAAAAAAAAAAAAAAAGACAATGCTAACATGAAATTTCTAGAAGACAGACACTGGTGGTTTCTCTTTATAATTCTAGTACATTGAATAGCACAGCAATTTTTTTTTTCAGTGCTGGATATTGAATCCAGAGCCTTATACAGGCTAGGCAAGTCTCTACCACTGAACTGCAACTTTGGCACCCAGAAGTTAAAATTTTTTTTTTTTTGAGACAGGGCCTTGCTTTGTAGTTCAGGCTGGCCTTGAGCTCACTCTGTAGCCCAGGCAAGCCTGAAACCCAGCAATCCTCCTGTCTCTGCCTCCCAAGTGCTGGGATTATAGGCGTGAGCCGCCACGCCCGGCATTGTGGTATGTGGTATTGGTTGCTGGTGGGCGTGGGTCACCACGCCCAGCATTGTATGTCCTTACTGGGGATTGAACTCAGGAATTTGTGTTTGCAAGGCAGGCGCCGGAATCACTGAGCTAAATCTCCAGCCCCAGAAGTTAAATTTTTTAATGGAACAAATATTTTGATAAGAGATACTGAGAAGTAGTGCTATCACACTAACGCAGACTAAGTAGGCAGTTAGTAACCAGCAAGTGGGCTAAAAGACTAGCTTTTTATTTGCACCCTGCTCTTCTCTAGTTGTCTTCTTGCTCTCAAGCTCCTTTCCAGCATCAGTACTTAAACACCAGCCTCTTCTCCCTCCCATTCTATCTCATCCTTGATATGGTCTCTTTTCTCCCATCCAATAAAAGAAGGAGGGTGGGGTTTTGCCTTTCCCGGCAGCCAAACACTGTGGATCTTGCTCAGGACTCCGCCTCCTACACCACTCTTACGCTGAATTGCTTTTCCATTCTAAGAGCTGACCTCCTTGCTCCTTGCCAGTTTGGATGATTGTGGGAGTTCTGTGTTTGTGGCAGAAATGGTATTGCTTTTTCATAAAGACAGAATGAAAATCTTCCCTTCTCCTCTGGGCATGAAAGCACAGGAGTACAACTTCCACGTCATACATGTGCACAGTCTGTTGGCTCACTGGTTTAGGAAACTGACTATTGTTTATGGAAATTGCCAGTGTTCTGCTCTGCTTCCTGTTCTTCCAGATCAGCAGGACATTTGGCTCAGTTGAGACGTGTCATGAGTTGCCGCACAGGCATTGCCTCTTTGGTGCTACACTTATTGGCAGGAAACTGTTGTTCCACATGCCCCAGGAAGCTTTCCCAGTGTCCTTCTAATTGGGTAGGCCAGTCTTCAAAAAGCAAATGTACATCTGGAGTTATCCTTTTGGGGACACAGGCAGGAACAAAGACCCTATAATGGTTTACTGGAAAGAACACCAAATGTGATCCTAAGAGCAGGGCTGCACTGTTGTGATAATAAAGGAACTGGCTGCACCCCACGCCACTGAGTTTTCTCCACTCACACTTGTGCTCTCCTGGCCCCTCCCCTTCCTGATAACATTAGGTGGGGAAGGTAGCAGTCGTGGCTCTTTTTCTATAGTCACTGACCACCCTCGCCATATAGCACTGTCTACTAAACACCTTCCATATACTATACTCTCCATAATCCAGTGAACCCTTCTAGATTTTTATACACTAATATGCACAATGTTCTTGGCTATAGCCTCAACTCCAGGTACCTCAATTTCTCCTATTATTTAAATGAATTTAATAGTGACCAATCCATGTTGAATTCTGCAACCTTAGGACAGGATCTTTTATATCGGTGCAAACTATGTTTCTGCAGATGTACACTGTGAATAGGTTTCCTGCTTTATTTTATTTTATTTTTTGTGGCACTAGGGATCAAACTTGGCCCTTGTTCTTCCAAAGTAGGTACGGTACCACTTGAGCTAAACCCCTGGCCCATCCAATAAGTTCTTAACATGTATTCTGTTATAGTTTGAGATGCTCATTGTGAAAGTTTAACAATAGTTTATATGTTGCTCAAAAAGTTTGAGCAGGTTAATAATAGTTCATTCTTGAAAGGTTAGTTCATTCTCAGTGTTGAGTGTGATCATGATGTGTATATAAAATGTACCAGTAAAGAATTCAAATTTTAAATAGTTATTTCATGTAATTTTAAATATCCACATTTTAATTATTTTATTTCATATTTTAAACTCTTATCCAACACTTGGGACTTTTTAAAGTTGGAATTTTTTGTTGTTGTCTTTTTTTGTTTTCGAGCCAGGGTCTCACTTTGTAGCTCAGGCTGGCCCTGAGCTCACTACGTAGCCCAAGTGAGCCTCATACTCAGCAGTCCTCCTGCCTCTGCCTCCCAAGTGCTGGAATTACAGGTGTGAACCACTGTGCCTGGCTAAAATTGGAATTTAAATGTAACAGAGGGATATAATTACATTCAGACTTTAGATTTGGAGAGGACTGGATATGTTAAGAATGATATTGAACTATTAGGAGGGTTTAATCGTTTTCAAATAAATGCATTATTCCGACACAAAAATATTATGTAAATATAAACTGACCTTTGTCTTGTTACTGGCAGTATAGGAAGACATCAGAGTCTCTAAATAACCACTTTAGGTTTTGTTTTTTGCATTGGGTATTGAAACCAGAGCTACTTATCCAGCCCTTAACGTTCCCTACCTCACCCACCTCCCCTTAACATTTTTAGTCTCTTTATATGGCCCAGGCTGGGTGTGAATTTGTGATCCTCCTGCCTCAGACTCTGGATTAGCTGGGATTACCACTATGGGTTTGAAGTACTCATTTTGACCCCCAGAAAGTAGAAATCGTGAACAAGCAAAGAACTAGGCTCAGGCAGAGGGTTAGAGCCCTCTATTTTATATAGTCCTTCCAGCTCCTTCACCTCCCTGTAGCTCCACCCCACTGAACTTCCACAAGGAAAAATTTAGAAGGCAATGTGGCCTATGATAGGTTAAAAGTTACCTCACCCTGACCCTTACCTACGTAGGTCCCTGAACCCAAAAGCTACGGAAGACCGTCCCTTCCTTTGTTCCAGGCTTCTGCCCCTCTCCGGTGCAGGAGTCATTTCACCCCTCACCCCGCTTTAAATAAAATCTCTTGTCCGACTACCTGGTGTGTGACGTGGTTGTTGGATGCGGGCGGACTTGTAACACTCAGGGTTCTAGATTACTTATGTACGATCCGAGAAGAGGAAGAGCTGGGGAGATTATAGGACATAGGGTTCTGGAGTTCCGACTGCTTACATACGGCTGCTGTGACACCTGGGTGTCTTAGGGTCACCAGGGCACCTTTTTTGTAAACTACTTCTAGGCACAACATACTTAATGTTATCTGTTGGAATCGCCATGGAGACCTTTTCTGTCTCGTGTTTCCTACACAACGTTAACTTCACTGGCTGTGAGATTTTTTATTCACACTGCTACAGATAAATGATTTTTGACTCTGTTTGCTTTCCCCTCGCACTTGCAGTTTTATTTGCCGGCCCCTGAACAGCTGAGAACGCGATTCACTTGTGATTAGGAAGCACAAATAACACCTGATAACCCTTTTAACACTACACTCAGACTTCTTAAAATTGTGTAGGGTTTTCATATGCGATCACAGCATATGAAATATTAAGGGCTCCCTTCAAGTGTTCTAGACTTGGTGTCAAGTCCCACAGATCTGTATGACCCGGCTTTCACGTGCAGAGCAAACGCCATAGCAGGTAGATTCGAAGCGCCGTGAATACCAACGTCTCTCGGCTTTTTCACAGGGGCCCACTTGGGGTGAAACACTGTGAAAGCAGGATTGAAGAGAAACTAACGTAGAGCACAATCAGGAAGAAAAGAGCGCACACACAGCGTGGCCGGCAGGAACCAGGGCGCGGCTGTTTTCTGAGAGCAAGAGAACGCCCTTGCCAGCGCGGAGGACAAGCTCAGCGGCTGCAGTTCGGCGGCCCTTAGGCGCTCCCGCGTGGGGTGAGGGTGCTTGCACGCGCGCTGCTCCTCGGTGAAGGCAGCGCCTCCCGTCCCATTCGTGTCTAGACTCCAGCTTCTCTCTCTGCGCCTCCGGGGACTCTGAGGCCACAAGGCCCTAGGACCCAAAAATAACTACGCGAGGCAGCAGGCCAAGGCCCGCGGCCCAGAGCTAAACGCTGTGCTTCACTTCGTTCTTATCGTTCCCGGGCAAGGCGCTCGAAAGACAGCTCCGTGCCAACCCTTTATAGCCAATCCCCCGAGCCCCGCCCTAGCAACTGCTCCTAGCAACGCCCGCCAGAACAGTGGTTTGCCTTATCTGCCTCCGCCAGGCCCTTCCCTTGTCCCTCCAGGGCCAAACCAGCACCGCGCGGTCACGTGACAACCCAAGGCGCGGGGAGGGGCTCGCGGAAAAGGGAGGGGGCAGCGCCGGAAGACGGCTGTTGCGTCATCCCGGGGCGACCGGGGTTGGTAGTTGTGGTGTCGAGCGTTTCCGGTGCTGTTCAGGTTCCGGAGTGGGTGAAATGGCGGAGGGAGCGGCGCTAGTGTGGATTCGCGGCCCCGGCTGTGGGTGCAAGGCGGTGTACTGTGCCCTGTCTAGGTGCTCCGTACGAGACATTATCCATCGACACTTCCAACATCTGGTGAGGATCGCGGTTCGTGGAAGAAAAGGAAAGGGCGGACTGGGGGCGGGGCCGCGCGCAGAGAGGAACTGTCTGGGTACGTCCTTTCTCTGGGTTTTTAGTTTTGGGCACTGATTCTCCAGTTGCTTCCAAACTTATATTGGGACTGACTTTGCTTTTGCTTTGGACAGTGGTCATTTTGCTTCTCCGTAGGAGAAAAAAATTACCGGTACAGAACCTTCGTCCAGTCCTCAGCTGTGAACACTCGGGTTTTACTTTTTTACCCAAAATGAAGTTGGATATTTAGGACTGCTGTCTTTACATTTATGGGTAGATAAGTCGTATTTTGGCACACAACCCTGTTACTTTCTGCCCAGAGAAGTATGTCATAGCCAAACCCAGGTAAAAGGACGCTTGTGGAGAGAAACAGATGAGGGCCAACAGCTTACACCTGTCCCCTTGGTCCTCGAGAGCTGTTACTTAGGTATTTTCATAGTCGTTTATTGTAACAATGTACAGAAACCTTTTGGAATTCTAAAATTATTTTTATGTTTTTACTAAATTCTGAAGTAGACGCTCACCAACTTTGAAATGCTAAACCTGGTTAGTGATCTAAAGAATTAGTGATTTCCTTGAATCTGCTTTGAATTTTGGCTCTTGCTCTAGAACTTTTTTCCTTTGTAATCATATCTCATCTGTGCTTTTTCTAGGCTGTTTTCTCTGGTTATTATTTATAAACTGAAAACATATTAACAGTACATATTTCCAGAGGACCTGACTCAGTTCCAGGAAATAGCAGTGTATTTTGGCGAGTAATAAGGTTTTTCAGCTTTCTCATTTTTTCTTTCTACATTGCAACTCAGGATAAAATCAACAACTGCTTTTGACCCTTTAAATGAGGAAATATTTTCCAAAAGAGTTGATTTTTAATGTTTGACAGTAACTCACATGAGTACATTATACAAATTTAATGACAGTTAATACAAAAGTGCAACCAGAAAAAAATAGGATCTTAACTATGAAGAATGTTGGGAATAAGGTTTTCAGTTTTGTTTTGTTGAGACAAGATCTAACTATGTAGTCCAAGCACTGGTTTTAACACATAAACTTGCTGTGTAGCTCAGTGTGGCCTTTGTCTCCTCTGGAGTGATGGAATTGCTAGTGTGTACTACCATGCCCACCTGGGAATAAGAATTTGAAAATAACCAAGAAGTAGAATTGAATTCTGTCTTGTTGTTTAAGAAACATAATTGGGCTGGATATTAGCTCAGTAGTTCTGGCTCCTGCCTGGCAAGTGCAAGGTCCCTGGTTCAATCCCCGATAACCACATATGAAAATACTGGGCATGATGGCTCAGGCCCACCAACAATCAGCACCACATACCACAGTTCCAGGTGTGATGGCTCACATCTATAATCCCAGCAAGCTGGAGACAGAGGCAGGAGGATTGCTGAGTTCAAGGCTCGCCTGGACTACATAGTGAGCGCAAGGCCAACCTGAACTATGAAGCAAGACCCTGTCTCAAAAAAAGAAGAAAAAAAAAAAAGAAACATAATCATAGCAAATGTGAATAGAAGCAGCATTCCTTAGGGGAGTGAAGGGGGACTGGGGTGATCAAAATGTTTCGTGTGCATGTATGAATCTGCCATAATGAAACCTGTTAATCTGTATAAGCAAAAAAAAACCTCACAGTCTCTGAAAGAACATTTGATGAGGTGCTGATCTTCCTTCCCAAGAACATGAGAAACAATCTTTGGAAAAGAAAAGGGTTTATTTAGAGCTAGCTGTGAAGAAGATGGAAGGGACCTTTTTGCCTCAAATCACCTTCTGAAAGTACAGAAGGGAGAGAAGAGAGAGGAGAAATACACTGAGACAATAGACAAGGACGTTCCTATGCTGTTTCATTCCTCTTAATCATTTGGTTCTTGGCTTTCTTTGTCTTTTTTTTGTTTTTTTTTTTGGACAGGGTCTTGCTCAGGCTGGCCCTAAACTCACTATGTAGCCCAGGGTAGCCTTGAACTCACAGCAATCCTCCTGCCTCTGCCTCTGGAATGCTGGGATTATAGGGGTGAGCCAACACACCCAGCACTGTGGTATGTGGTACTGATTTCTGGGATTATGGATGTGAGTCACCACACCCAGCATTGTGGTTTTTGGTACCAGGGATCAAATTTGAGACCTTGCACTTGCGAGGCAGATGCAGGAACCACTGAGCTAAATCTTCATCCTGTTTTCTTTCTTTTGTACAAATAGAAGTGGATCTCAGCCTCTTGGGGCTAGCATCTAGCCAGATGCCTGCAGCATGAAGCAGTTTGGAGAAGCAGTACATTTAAAAAAAATTTTTTTTAAGATCTGTTTTACCCTCTTGGTTAATAGGACTCTTTATTTACTATATTATCCTAACACTTGAAAAGTACCTAGAATGATAGTAGGCATTTATTTAATAGTGGAATGAATGAAGAATGACATGCTTTGGAATAGCTGTGTGATACACTTCAGAAAGAATTGTTCAAAATGTATCTTTCAGGAAGTGATGCACTTTCCTTCTCTTTTGGTGTTTGGACTTCATTATTCCATAGAAATTTGAAGAATATTTTTCTTAACATCAGAAACTTGTTTAGAAGGACAAGTTTGTATATTTTATTTTTATTACTTGATCTGAAAGTGTTTGATACATTCACAGTGGATATGGGGCACTGGGGAATGACTAGCAGAAGAGACAAGCACTGGCTTCTGGCTAATCCTAAAAATGTGGAATCTTATAAAATGTATTATTATTTTTTTTTGGTACCAGGGATTCACCTTGGGACCTATACTTGCCAGCAAGCTGCTGAGCTAAATCCTGGCCCTATAAAATGTATTAAAAAGTATACCTTTAAGGGCTGGGGATATAGTTCAGTGATTGTGCCGTCTGCTTTGCAAGCACAGGGTCCCAAGTTTAATCCGTGGTCCCACATACCACTATGCCAGGCATGGTGCAGTCAGTACCCCACACCACAGTACCAGGTGTGGTACCTTAAACCTGTAATCCCAGCACTTGAGAGGTAGGATTGCTGTGAGTTCGAGGCTTATCTGGGCTACTTAGAGAACTCAGGGCCAGCCTGGACTACAGAGTGAGGGGGGAAAAAAAGGAAAAAAAAATACACCTTTAGAGGAGGTGTGGCAGTATATTCCTGAAATCCCAGTACTTTTAAGGATGGTGAAACTAAGTGAACACCCTGAATTTGATAGCAGTCTGAGCTACATAAAGAGATCATGTCTTAAAAAACAAAATATCCCATTGGTCCTAAGAGTGTGTAGTTCAGTGGTGGAGTGCTGACCTGCCATGCATATGGCCTGGCTTTCACCCCCAGCACTGCAGAACAAGAAAGAAAGTCATATTCTTTTCTTTGTTGTTTCTCTTTCTTACTCCTGCTTATATTTTTCAAGATTTTTACTAATTTTTAAATTCAGGAGCTAGTCCTGATATTAGGTTGCTTTTTCATTTTTAAAAAAAAGTCAGAGGAAATGACCTCTGAAGTTACTGGATCCACACCACCACATAGTTGCTTATGACTCAGATGACCTGTTAGAAAAGGAAAAAGAAGCCAGGGATTTAGCTCAGTGGTTCCAGCATCTACCTTGCAAGCGCAAGGTCTGGAGTTCAGTCCCCGGTAACCACATACCACAGTGCCGGGCACAGTGGCTCACACCTGTAATACCAACACTTGGGAGGCAGAGGCAGGCGAATTGCTGTGGGTTTGAAGCTTGCCTCTGCTCCATAGTAAACTCAGAGCCAGCCTGAACTACAAAGAGAGACCCTGTCTCAAAAAAAAAAAAAAAAAAAAGGAAAGGAAAGAAAAACAAAATAGTGTTTAGTTTTTTGTTTTTGTTTTTTTGCTTTTTGAGACAGGGTCTCACTTTGTAGTTCAGGCTGGCCCTGAGCTCACTATGGTGCCCAGGCAAGCCGCCGTGAACTCAGCAATCCTCCTGTCTCTGCCTCCCAAGTGCTGGGATTACAGGTGTGAGCCACCACGTCCGGCATTGTGGTATGCGGTGTTGATTGTTGGTGGGTGTGTCTCCACGCCCAGCATTATATGTGGTTACCGGGGATTGAACTCAGGACCTTGCACTTGCAAGGCAGGCACCGGAACCACTGAGCTAACCCTCCGGCCCTAGTTTTATTTTTCAAAAGACTGAAAGTTCAGTTTATCATGATTAGATAATACTAGGAAAAACTATCACAGGATGTTTTATAGGAAATGAATTTTCCTTTCAGTAGTTTTAATTTTCAGTTCCACAAATATTAATCAAACATACTACCTGTTTGTAAGTGGAATAACAAAAGGATAAACAATTATGTCATGAAACATTGAAAAACCCAACCTTCTCTTTAGGATATGCCTCCAGAGTGCTTTTTTGTGAAATGCAATGGAACTCTCATTAGCACCAGTGGCCGAGTACAACATGGAGCTGTTTATAGTCTGGAACCTAGACTTCGTGGTGGGAAAGGAGGTAGGATGTGAATGTTCATTACTTGGTTGTGACACCTCTATAAACTTTTAACATTATGTTTCAGATTAACAAACTCCTTGCTCTCTGTAGTATACTAGCCTGTTTTTGCTTTATGAGATCTTTTATTACCTAATTTAGAGTATTTTCTTTCTTAGTCCTTTTGAAGAAGAAATGAATTGTATGGCCAGGCATGGTGGCACACAGCTGTAATCCTAGCATCAGGAAGGAGGATTGCTATGAGTTCGAGGCCAATCCAGAATACAAAGTGAGACTCTTTCTGCAAAGGAGAGAAAGGGAAAAAGAAAGGGAAAGAAGGAAGAAAGAAAGGAAAGAAAGAAAAAAGGTAGAAGAAAGGAAAAGAAAGAGGAAAAAAAAATGAAATGCAGTATATAAATCCCCGTTTCTTCAACTGGTTGCTCATAGGAGCCTACACTCTAAACCTGTGGGGAAGATTAGATGAAAGATGACTGTTGGCCAGGTGTGGTGGGGCATGCCTGTAATCCCAGCCCTGGTGAGGCTGAGGCGGGAGGATCACCATGAGTTCAAGGCCAGTTTGAGCTTCATAGTGAATTCAAGGCCAGCCTGAACTACATAGTGAGACCCTGTCTCAAAAACTTAAAAAAAGAAAGATGACCATTATTCTATCCACGTTGCTGAAGTGAGCTTTAAAATAATTAAACGTAGAGGCTGGAGATTTAGCTCAGTGGTTTTGGTGCCTGCCTTACAAGTGCAAGGTCCCAATTCAATTCCTGGTATAAAACAAAAAATAAAATAATCAAACGTTTCTTTTATCAGTATTTTGTGTCCTTACCGTTCTTCAAAGGATGACCTAAAATCCCTTGGGAAACATGATTATTTGTAGGTCATTGTAGGCTAGTCCTAGTTGTTTAAGAAAAGAAAAGAAACTAAAAGTGCATCACTGGATTCACAACTGGATTAAATTGCTTCTCCTTGTAAACTCAGTGAAAAGCCTGACCAGGTGCTTCTTTTGCTTCTTTTTTTTCCAGTGTTTTTCTTTTGAGACAGGGTCTTGTTTTGTCATTCAGGTGGGCGCTGAACTCAAAATGTAGCCCAGGGTGGCCTTGAACTCAGAGCAATCCTCCTGCCTGTGTGTCCCCAAGTGCTGGGATTATGGGCATAAATTACCACACCCAGAATTGTGGTATGTGGTACCAGGGATCAAAGTTGGGACTTTGCTCTTGCCAGGCAGACACCAGAACCACTGTGCTGAATCCCCAGCCCTGATAATGTAGTTCTTAAATTCTTACTTTGGCATCCTTAGGATCTTTGTCACTGGTTAAAGCCCTTAAAATATCCTATATTTTAGTATCCTAGAAATGTGAAATGAAAGGTAAAAGGTATGAGGTTAAGTTAAATTTATCACTGTTTTCTTTCTTGCTTGGGTTAGAACCTTCTTGTCCATCACTATATAAAGGTGAAAAGAATTAGAGATCACTTTTAATCTTGTGATTGAGGCTATTTTCACAGATTTGACTTGTATTCATCCTTGAACACATTTTAATATGCGTTTTCCCAACATTATGGCTCAGGTTTTGGATCTATGCTCCGAGCACTTGGTGCTCAGATTGAGAAGACAACCAATCGGGAAGCTTGCCGGGATCTCAGTGGAAGGAGATTGCGAGATGTCAATCATGAAAAAGCGTGAGACTCCAACTTTTTATTTTTCTCTTAATTTTTTATTAGTACTTATTTGCCATACATAGTGCTCATATTCATCACAGGGGATTTCTGCCTGTGTATGTATACATACACAGAAATAAATATATATTCTCTCAGTATATATTTCTTTTTTTTTTTTTTTTTTTTTTTTTTTTTTTTTTTTTGAGAAAGTGTCTGTCTCACTTTGTAGTTTAGGCTGGCCCAGAGGTCATTATATAGCACAGACAAGCCTTGAACTCAGCAATCCTCCTGCCTCTGCCTCCTGAGTGCTGGGATTACAGGTGTGAGTCATCATGCCCTGCATTGTGGTATGTGGTTACCAGGTTTGAACTTGGGACCTTGTGCTTCTAAGCCAGACGCTGGAACCACTAAGCTAAATCCCTGGCCCTTAATTCTTTTCATTCCCTTTCTTTCAACCCTTTTTCCCTTCCCCATTTATAAACCTTTCTGTTTGTTCCTTCCATTCTTTTATTTAATCCCTTTCCTTCTCTTTGCCCACTTTGTTCTCCTTCCCATTTGAACATGTTCTTCCTACTTCCCAATGTTTACCCTCTATTTTGTTCCTTATTTACTCTTACGGTTTATTATAGCTTGTATTTAGATGCACCCCCCGCCCGGGCCTTATGCAGTTATAGGTGTGCCTTTTCAGAGGTGGCTGAATATAGAATATGTGATCATGGATTGATTTACAGTGCAATGCTAGGTTCAAAGCACTAAGATTAAGTATATGAGTGCTTACCTCCCTAGCCTGGATAAGTTAAAAGGGACAGAAAGATGCTATTAAGGTACCTTGCTTGCTTAGCTACATTCTGCCTTCCATGAACTGTTTTTCTACAATGCCTTTCTGCCTTGGACTCAGCCAATTATGGACTGAAACCTTGACTAACTCTGAGCTAAGTAAACCTTTCCCCCTTTAACTTTGAATATCAAGTACTTTTTCTTAGCAACAAAAGAAAAGTAACTAGGAGGATTTCTCACACAAGAAACAATGTGATTTTGAAACTTGTTAGACACCCACCATTTTTTGTAGCCAGCAGGATATTTATCTTTAGATTTTAGTTAAATTTATAAAGTATTATAAGTATCCTAGCATGAAATGCAGCACATCTTTGTAGGAAAATACCACAATTGGAGAGTTCATTTGTCTAGGGGACATTTTACATATCCAATCATGTATTAATAACATGGCTAATGTGTTACTAGACTATATGAAATTTTCAAATCCATTATATGCTCTGGGACTACTCCCATGCATGTGATATATCTTGATTGAAATGTTATTGGATGTACGACCAACCACAATAGCATTTATATACATATTGTCCTGTTCAGTAACATAACTTCTCTCTCTTTCCCAGAATGGCTGAGTGGGTGAAACAGCAAGCTGAACGGGATGCTGTGAAAGAACAAAAGCGCCTAGAGCGACTGCAGCGGAAGCTTGCAGAACCCAAGCACTGCTTCACCAGCCCTGAATACCAGCAGCAATGCCATGAGATGGCTGAGCGCCTGGAGGATTCTGTCCTCAAAGGTGAGAAAGACAATCCTTAGTTTGGTTTGCAAGCGCCCTAAAGCCAGTAGTTTTAGACTGCTTTACACAAAGGGAAGTTCTGAACATATCTGAAAATCTGATAAAAGCTTTGAAATGTCTTCCTTCAGAAACAAAAACTGGGCCGGAGATTTAGCTTCGTGGTTCCAGTGCCTGCCTAGCAAGCGCAAAGGTCCCTGGTTTGATCCCTGTTAACCACATATAACAATACTGGGCATGGTGACTCACGCACACCAGCAGTCAGTACCACATACTACAATGCCAGGCATGGTGGCTCATGCCTGTAATCCCAGCACTTGGGAGGCAGAGGCAGGAGGATTGCTGAGTTCAAGGCTTGCCTGGGCTACATAGTGAACTCAGGGCCAGCCTGAACTACAAAGTGAGACCCTGTCTCAAAAGCAAAAAAAAAAAAATCCAGTTCCAGAACCAGAAAATTTATTTGAAATCTTTGTTAATTTGAGATTAATCCCATGTTAATCATATAAAATTTTAGTTTTTAAAAAATTTAATTGACACCGGCCGTGGTGGCTCACGCCTGTAATCCCAGCACTCGGGAGGCAGAGACAGGAGGATTGCTGAGTTCGAGGCTTGCCTGGGCTACATAGTGAGCTCAGGGCCAGCCTGAACTACAAAGCGAGACCCTGTCTCAAAAAAAAAAAAAATTTAATTGACAATGCTGGGAGGGATAGCTGATGCCTGTAATCCCAGCATGTAGGAGGCAGAAACAGGGAGATTGCTGAGTTCAAGGATTGCTGAGTTTGAGGCTTGCCTGGGCTACATAGTGAGCTCAGGCCCAACCTGAACTAAAAAGTGAGACTCTGTCCTAAAAACAACAACAACAACAAAATTTATTTGGCCTGGGGATTTAGCTCAGTGGTTCTGACATCTGCCTAGCAAGTTTAATCCCTGGTAACCACATACCACAATGACAGGGCTGGTGACTCACACCTGTAATCCCTGCACTCAGGAGGCAGAGGCAGGAGGTTGCTATGAGTTTAAGCCTGGCGTGGACTACATAGTGAGTTCAGGGCCAGCCTGAACTACAAAAACAAGACCCTGTCTTCAAAAGAAAAAAAATTTGTTTGTGGGCCAGGATGTAGGTCACTGTTACTGTGCCTGCCTGAAGAGCTCAAGGTCCTGAGTTTGATCCCTGATACTAAGGAAAAAGAAAGAGAAACTTATTTATTTTTGTGGTACTGGGGATTGACAGGGCTATCACACAACTATATCCTCTCACCCCTTTTACTAAGGGATTTGGGGGAGGGGTTAGAGTTTTCTAAGCTTGGTTAGGCTAGCCTAGGCTCATGCACTTGATCCCCCTTTGTAGACTCCCAGCATGGTGGGATCATAGATGTATTGCCACATCTGTCTCCTTAAGAAATGTAAATCTAGGGCCAGGGGTTTAGCTCAGTGGTTCCAACATCTACCTTGCAAGCACAAGGTCCTGAGTTCAATCCTTGGTAGCATATACCACAATGCCAGGTGTGGTGGGTGTGAGTAATCCCAGCACTCAAGGCTCACCTGGGCTACATAGTGAGCTCAGGGACAGCCTTGAACTATAAAGCAAGGCCCTGTCTCAAGAAAAAAAAGAAAGAAATTTAGATCTAGAACTTTAAGTTGTACTCTTTTTGCAATCCAGGTTTTATAATTTCTTTGAACTCAGTCCTGACAGTAGAAACTGGTTAAATTTTTGATTAGGTATACAGGCTGCCTCCAGCAAGATGGTATCAGCAGAAGTCAATGAGAATCGAAAACGGCCTAACAAATCACAAACAGACCAAGGAGTCAGTGCAAAGAAAAAGAAATGCTTTTGGTAAGTAGCTTTAATTTTCTTTCCAAATTGATCTGTGAGGACTGAAGTGATATATTTCTTCTGTATACCTGGCACATGCACATTTTTCATTAATATTTGGTGGAAGCGCAAAACTGCAGAGGGTTTCATTTGTCAGGTTTTAGTGATTATCATATAGTACATATTTTCAGGCTTTTCCCTGTGAGCACCATTAATAGAAAACAAAGAATAATTTTTTATTTGCATTGAAACATTACATAAATATAATTTTAGGACTGGGGATGTAGCTCAGTGGTGTCATTCCTGCCTGGCATGTGCAAGGTCCTGAGTTTAATCCCTGGTATCACCTTCCTAAATATATATATGTATACACATATACTGAAATTACTTTTGGTATCAATAAAATTAACTTTTATATATTCCAAGTACATGTCAAGCTGTACTTTCCTGCTTGGTTTCCCAGACCTGTCCCCATTTGTGGGGGAATGACATAGCAGTCCATCTTCTTACCCATTGTGCTCTTTTCTTGGCCATCTAGTTACCAGTTCAGTTCCCTAGGCCTGAGTTCTAGAAAACTCTAAGTGTCACCGGATCTTGTTTCCTTATTGGCCTCTCTATGGGGATCTCAGTTCGCGAACTTGATTCTTTCCATGATTCTGGTTGTGAATGAGTTGTAGAAGAGGTAAATCAAATGCAAGGATTGGATTTAATATGACCTTGTGCGGAAATTTGATGTAGTTCTCATCCAGTTTGGTTTGTGGCCACAACACTGGAGACAGTTGAATTCATGAGTCGAGGTGCCACTGTAATTAATAACCAAAGATCTGGTAACTGTGGACTTCAGAGAATTTTGTGTGTGCTTTCTGACATGAGAATTAAGTGTTCCTGGAGACAGATGCACTGCCATTGTGCCACGAAGTCCTGGAATTAAATATTCTTGAGAGAAAAGGTACTGACTGGCATTATCTGTATTTATTTATTTTTATTTACTTACTTTTTTAAGACAGCATCTTGCTTTGTAGTTCAGGCTGGCCCTGAGCTCATAATCTAGCCCAGACAAGCCTCAAATTCGCAGGAATCCTCCTGTCTCTCTGCTCCCAAGTACTGGTTTTATAGGAGTGAGCCACCATGCCAAGCATAGTGATATGTGGTACTGATTACTGGTGGATGTGAGTCACCACACCCAGCATTGTGTATGTGGTCACTGGGAATCATACTATTCACAGATGTTTATGTACCTAAACCATAGCTTTCTCATATTCACATATGGGTCCTTATTCCACATCATGGACTTGTTTTCAACCTTTCCAAGCACAGCTTTGTAGTTCAGGCTGGCCCTGAACTCACTATGTAGCCCAGGCAAGCCTGGAACTCAGCAATCCTCCTGTCTCTACCTCCAGAGTGCTGGGATTACAGGCATGAGCCACCACGCCCGGCACTGTGGTATGTGGTATTGATTGCTAGTGGGCGTGAGTCTCCATGCCCAGCATTGTATGTGGTTTCTGGGGATTGAACTCAGGACCTTGCGCTTGCGAGGCAGGCCCCGGAACTGCTGAGCTAATCCTCCAACTGACTTCTATTTTTTTCTGATGCCCTCGTTTGCAAATTGTTTGTGGTTTTCCGCATCCCAAATAACCATTGAAGTGCAGGCTGTCCCCTTCAGGGTCTTAGATTGTCTCCAAGATGTCATATTATGCCAGACCCAGGGATTGTCATGGTCTATAAGCAGTCTGCCTTAAATTTATAAGTCCTCCTGTTACTTAGTTTGGATCTAGTAAGTTTATCCTTAAGTTTATCTTCCTGCATCTGACTCTCTTTGGCACTCCTGTTTCACAGTAGTTTTATTTTTCCAGCTCTCTTTGATGGTACCTCTGGCTATGATGGAAAACGAAACAAAGAACAGTAGTTAATTCCTCTTTATTATCAAATTTCATGGATGTACCACAATTTATCCGTTCTCCATTTGGTAGACATTTGAGGAGTTTCCAGTTAGGGGCAATTATGAATAAAGCATTGTTCTCTCCCTCCCTCTCTCTCCCCCCTTCTCCCTCCCTCTTTGTCTCTCTCCCTCCCTCCTTACTTCTATCCCTCTCTCTCTTTCTTTTTTGTATTTTCTTTATAAGTGAAATGGCTTTTAAGAGATTTATGACTTTAAATAAAAGGTTCTAATGCTCCACTCCCACAGAGAGAGAGAGAGAAGGATCTGTTGGCTCTAAGGAATAGTTTGTTCTGTAGATATGAGGGTGATCTGGCTGTGACAAGTGTCACCTCATTTATCGCCAGGGTTGATTTGGCTGATCTGATTGGCTAGGTGGGTGTTGTCTTCCTCCCTCACTGCTCCATGTGCTCCCTCCCAAAGCTGCACACTTGGTAGAAGAGGACTACCACACCCAATAGAGGAGGACTATTTCCTTGGTCAAGGGTATATGAGTAGCTGTGCTCCCCTGCCAGAACCTCCAAACAAGCTCTCAAGGAATAGTTTGTTCCAATCTCCTGAGATTTTTGTTTTCCTATTTGTGCCTCTATAATATCTTTCCTAGAAATTTCCTGTTTCCACCTTAAGCTAGCCCAAACTTAGAGAAACTTTTCTGGACAAATTAGAACTTTTTGGGGATTTTTTTTGGGGGGAGGTGTCTATTACCACAGATTGAAATACCCTTTGTACTGTGCTACATCCACAGTTCATTTTAAAATTTATTTTGAGATGAAGTCTCGCTAAGTCACTAAACAACAGTCAGAAAAACAACGGAGCTGTGTGACACCCTAGGAAGAATATTCAGAAGACTCATGTGCTGAGCTGAAAGAGGGTTCTATTCAGGTGTAGAGGCAGAAAAAGGTGGTTAGAGAAGGAGACCCAGAAAGAAGGCAAGAAATCCATAGAAAAGGTAGCAGCGGAATAGTTGCCCAGTTCTCTTTCAGCCTCCCAAGTGCAAGTGTGACCACACCACATCACAATCTTTGTTTTTAGTAGAAGCTATAAGTGGTGTCCAATCTTTTTGTTGTTTCTTACAGGTTGGGCATGGAAGGACTGGAGGCCATTGGGAGGTCCAGTTCTGAGAGTTCTGACGATGATAATGAAGAAGTACCTAGTACTTCAGGAATGAGGTTCTCTACTCCAAAAAACAGGAGGGATGGTATTGAGGTGGCAGCCAAATTTCCCAATAGTGATCAAAGGGCAAGAGAATCATTTGCAGACTTTGAATCATCAGAAAAACAACAGAGCCCTGTGACTGGTCTTAGGAAGAGTATTTCAGAAGACTCATGTGCTGAGTTGGGACAGACATCTGCTGAGGAGCACAGACAAGAAAAGGTGGTTAGAGAAACACAGGAGACTTGGGAGAGAAAGAAGGCAGAGTGTCAAGAACCCATAAAAAAAGTAGCAGTTGGGACTGGACCAAATAAGGACAAAGAGACAAAAGAAATGATTGATGGACAAGGAGCTGCCAGGATAGCTCCTGGAGAAGATAGAGAAAACATCCCTGTTGCACAAGTAGAGGAAACTCCATCAGGAAACACAGTAAGTGTTATTTGGGTTGATGGCTACAGGAAAATCTATATAACTGCCTTAGTGAAGGGTTATTTAATACTAAGAAGTACAGATGATGTGAATGGAGTTTGTCTCTCCAAAGATTGAAAGCTTTGGAATTTACACTGATTTGCCACCAGGTGGTGTCTGAGATGCCATGTTTAATCAGTTCCAAGATGCATATTTTTCACATTTTAGCATCTAAAATCAGTTGTATATTACATATTGTAGTTTGATTGGTACTGCCTACTGTTAGGTTTTCTTTGTTGTTTTTTTTTGTGTTTTTTTTTTTTTTTTTTTTTTTAGTTTTTTGAGACAGGGTTTCACTTTGAAGTTCAGGCTGACCCTGAACTTGCTATGTAGCCCAGGCTGCCCTCAAACTCAAGGTAATCCTCTTCCCTCTGCTTCCTAAGTGCTGAGATTATAGGTATGAGTCACCACGTCCAGCTTTTTTTCCAAATTTTATTAAAGAAAGGAAAAGAAATAGGCTATACAGAGCAGGTGTGGGGCAAGTTAAAGTGGGAAAAGAAGTACACCCTACAACAAGAGGGTGGGCTGCCATGCAAGGGAGAATACTTGCCTGGTGCTGGTTATTTTTAGTATGTGAGGGTAGTTAGAAGGTGGCAATTTAGATTTGATGAAGTGTGCTCATATTTTCTATCACTAAATTATTGTTTATTCTTAGGTGAGCCAATTTGAATAGATTGTCAACTGGATAAAGAGATCTTTCCTATGGAAGAGAGGGACCCATTCATTATTAAATTTATCGTTAAGTCTTGAGTCCTGTGTTCAGTCTGTTACGGTTTGTAGTCTGTAATGTCCATCAAAGCCTCATGCACTCATGAGTGGGGCTTTGGGAGATTGGATCATAAGTATGTGATACTTATCAGTGGAGTAGTCAGCTAAAGACTTTATAGCTAATTGTGATGTTAGGAGGAGGTGGGTTACTGAGGCTGTGGCCTGGAAGGTTGTATCTCCGTCCTCCCTTGATGTTGTTCTGCTTCCTGGAGCTACACCATTTAGTGGTGCCCCTTCTGCCATGCCATCCAACAGTGGAGTGAGCTGACTATGGACTGAAACCTCTACAAAATGAGAAGCAATATAAATCTTTCCTGTTTTAACTTGTGGGTGTCAGATATTTTGTCCCAGCAATGAGAAAGTAAGGCAGTTTTTGGTACCATAGAAGTGGGGTTGTTGCTGTGACCGTGTGGTTCTGAAGCCTTTGAAATAGGCTGGCAAGAAGAAATTGGAAAGGTTTAGAGATGCTGGCTAGAGAAGCAGTGCTAGAATGGTGTGAGACCTGCTTGATAGGAGATTCTGGTTGGATGGAGCTCAAAGACCAGAATACAGAGAGTAAAGAATGGGCTCAGATTTATGTTGGGAAGAAATGATACGATAGGATGGATTCAACAGATTCTAGATTCTTGTGTATAATGAGCAGTGCACATCCAGTGGTAAAAGCAGCTATATTTATTGAAGATCATGGGAAGATATGCTCGGGGTGGTCAGACAGAAAAGTGGAGCTTCATGATAGGAAAATAAAACCACAGCACATAGCTAAATTAGACATTGGGTTTTAAGGGAAGTAAACCCCAGCACACATCCTTTTTAACTGAGTCTCTAGATAGATTGACAGGAATGACTGACAGAATTCTTAGTCATCTCATAGGTTTTTAATGAGTATGAATATCCCAGAATTCACTGTGATTAAAATTATGCATATAAGATATCCTCCATACTCATGAACCTTTCATAGGGTTCAAGTGGGGAAAAGTTTACTGAAGGTCAGGCTAAGAGATCTAAATGTATGTGTTGTGGCCTGGAACTTAGGCAAATTTCTGAGATTGTGTTATTTTCTAAATCTCAGAATAGGAGGATTGGCCCTAGGATGTTGCCCAAATCAACTGGGTGGAGGAGAGTGATCTCCCAATCCCCATTTTGCAACTGATGCTAGGATACCTTGGCTGAAAATTTGTCTGTATTTTGGTTATGTCTACAGATTTTATAGGAAACTAAAAAGGGCAGTGGACTAAATAATGTGAAAGAAATTCCAAGGAACTCCAATGTTGAGGAGATAGCATGGGTACTGTTGGGGGCCTTTAGTCAGCTCTGCTTTGAGAATCAAGAGCAAACAGCATAGCAGAATAATTTAAAAAGTTTTGAGTTTGGACAGAAAGGAAAGTCTGGTAAAGTTGGGACCTGCAAAGATGGAGCAGAGAAGAACCTGTTTGCTAAAAAGATCAGCATTAGAAAGCCAACTACTACTTTGGAATAGAACTATAGAATAAATGGCCTCTGGATGGCGCAGAGCCAGCAGAACTCCACCCTTTGCAGGCTCAAAATTATAAAGGTGAAAGATGTGGCTTTGAGAAGAGAGCTTCAGAGTACCATGTACCAGAGTGGCTGCAGCCTAGGCAATATGGATTGATTCATGAAGATTCATTTCACCATATTCAGGCATCCAGGTACTCAGAGTTCTCTGCTGCCACCAGCTGCTATGGCAAAATATCCCCAAAGAGTTTTTATTGTTTCAATCGGCAGGCAAGGAAATGGAAAATGCATCTGGAGTTTGTTGGAAGCAAGTGTAAGTTTATTGCGGGAAGGCTGACCTGTAATGGTTTCCAAAGAGATCAGTAGCAAACAAAGACCAGAGAGTCCCTTAAGTAAATTAGGGAGAGCGTTATGGTTACAGAGGTAAGGCAGTTAGGTTACATATACCTTATTTAGGTCTAAGAAGCATAAAGGTTGCATGATTTGATAGAAAAGTACATTGGACCTCTTCTTGAGGAAACAAACTTACTGAGAACAAAAGACAATGAAGGAGTTTTTTTTTTTTTTTTTTTTTTTT